>WHYT01017484.1:358871-397467 GCA_009806455.1 Tetrax tetrax
GTCGTTAGGCGGTGTGGCTGGATGCAGACCTTCCCAGCGCTGCTTTCTAATCCTCTACCTGAGCTGCAATGGTTTCTCAGGGTTTTCAAGGCTCTGGGGACTGTCGGTGCGGTGTCACTGTGCTGGCGGTCGCGGGTGTTTCTGTGTTGTCTCTTCTGTACACGAAAAAAAACTTTTCTGGGGCAGGGAGTGGTTTTCCTACAGTGTGTGCTCAGCCACCTGTACAGGGCCCTTGGTTTTACTGGGGACTCTGCTGTCATAGAATCATGGAATGGTTTGAGTTGGAAGGGACCTTCAAAGGTCATCCGATCCAACCCCCCTGCACGGAGCAGGGACATCTCCAACCAGATCAGGTTGCTCAGAGCCCCGGCCTGGAATGTTTCCAGGGATGGGGCATCCACCGCCTCTCTGGGCAACCTGGGCCAGTGTTCTACAACTCTCATTGTAAAAATTGCTGAACAGCCTCTCCCCATCTTTCCTGCAGCCCCCTTTGGGCACTGGGAGCCGCTCTCAGCTCTCCCCGGAGCCTCCTCTTCTCCAGGCTGAACAGACCCAGCTCTCTCAGCCTGGCCTCACAGCAGAGCTGCTCCAGCCCTCTCATCATCTCTGTGGCCTCCTCTGGACCTTCTCCAGCTGGTCCAGGTCCTTCTGATGTTGGGGGCTCCAGAACTGGACAGATGGGGTCTCACCAGGGCAGAGCAGAGGGGCAGAATCCCCTCCCTCGACCTGCTGGCCACGCTCCTCTTAATGCAGCCCGGGATGCCGTTGGCCACCTGGGCCGCAAGAGCACATTGCCGGCTCATGTTGAGCCTCTCGTCCACCAGCACCCCCAAGTCCTTCTCCTCAGGGCTGCTCTCGATCCATCAGGTCTGCTCTCCATCCAATAATTAATGGAGTAATTAAATATTTATTCTTTTACACATGAAATAAATATTCAGATTAATTTAACATTAAATAAATGCTTCATTCTCCTCATCAGTGGTCTTTGTCTGCGCTAGAGCTATAGATCTTGGGTGGGCAGGTGCTGCACCGTGGAATTTCGTTGGAATTATCTGTGGTCCTTACCCAACAAACAGGTCAGAGGCTCCCTGTCCGTGTGCGTACCTGCTCAGAGGAGGAGCCAGCCCCTGCTTACCCCTGTGTTACCCCCTTTTTATCGCCCCCATACAGGGCGATGTATGGTTTTTTTCCAAGCATTCCAGGGTGAGGAAAACTTCTCACCCTTACTTACAGAGCGGCGCATGGCAATAACGAGAAGTGCTCGTCGCTCTCCATCTAGCAGGAGATTTGGTTTGGTTTGTTTTTTCTCCTCTTCTGGTTTTTTTTTTATTTTTTCCATACCTAAACCTCCCGGCCCATTGACGCAGGCTGCGTTGGGAGCGTGCAGACATTAAAGGGATGCGGTTACGTACGCGTGGAACGCTGAATAACGAGCAGGCAGGGAAAGCCCGCCCTGCGCTTGGCTGCTGCCTTGCTGGGTGCCCTTGAGCTGGTTCCGTAACTCACCTGGGCTGGTCCCGGGCCTGGAACGGGACTGGAAATACCCCTCTGCAGTGCCTCGATGTTTAGAGATGCTGCCTACCGCCGGTTATTATCTGGCCCTGGCTGGGTAAGCCACAAGCTACGAGATGGGACTTCTGCTGAGCCCAAATTCTGGTTTTTAGCTTGCTCCCCCACCCCCCAGTTTTTTTCTCATTTATGCCCCTGCTGCAGCCCATCTGGTTTCTCAGCTGCCTCTCCCCGGGAGGAGGTGGCCCTTATCGACGGCGGCATTTCCTAGGCATGGAAACTTCCTTCATCTGGAGAGGATGAGGAGGAAGGAATGCCGGTTGAAGGCCCCTCTGAGCCGCTTTGGCACGTGTCAGCCCTGTTGAACATTCCGATGATGCCCTCAGCCCTGCAGCCTCACCTTCGGCGCTCAGTTCCCCCAAAACAACTCTCTCTCTGTCCTCCCAAGGTCTCACACCTGCCTCGGCCTCTGTGTCGGATCCTGCTCTGTTTTATAAACAAATACGCCGCAGCTACCAGATTTGCTGGTATGAATCCCAGGCTTTCTCCTGACATATGTTATTTTCTTTGTAGGAGCCAAAAGCCGTAGTAAGCAAACATTTTAGCAGGTGCTGGCAACACGGGATGTGGGCTTCTCAGTGGCTGACTTATTTGTCTAGCAAGAGCCATAAATTCTCAAGCTCCAGGGCTAAAGTCAGCCTCTGGGAGCTGGGCTTGGGGGAAAAAAACTCTTGACCAGGCGTCTGCTTGCGGAGTTTCTTGTTGTATCCCCTAAAGCATGGGGAAATGGCAAGATGGTTCATTAGGGATGCCAGACATCTGGTCACCCGGGTCCTCCTACGGCGTGGACTTATGCTCAGAGACGAGGGGGAGAAGGAAAATGCTCTGGATTTGTCTGAACGCAGATGGAGAGGGAGCTGTGGAGGTTACAGGCGAGAGACGCTTTAGCGCAGAGCCCGGTGGGTGGGTTTGGGGGCTCGGTCTGCCGGCAGCGGTGGATTTACGGCCAGGGACAGGTCTGTGGTGGGACACAAACCAGACAGATTTGTGGGCGGATCTGTGTCTCTGCGTAGGATGAGGCGGGGGTAAACACCTCTGTCTGCTGCGTCGGAGAGCTTTTCCTCTCGAGGGAGATGGTGGTATTGTTTTTGTCACCAAATTAAGTCGTGGCGAGGAGAGGCTTTACCCATCTACGTGCTCTGCCCCAGGCTCGGTGTTCAGCCCTGCTTTGGGACAGTGGTCAAGCCAGTGCCCTTCCTGCTGCCTCAGTTTCCCCTTTCATCTCCAGGTGTTTTTTTCTGGCATTTAAGTGTAAAGTGCTCGAGGCAGGGACTGTATCCTGCACAGGCACATCCTGCAGGAACAGCATCCCTCCCCTCGGCTGCGGGGAGGGCTCCTGCATGCCCCACGGCCGGGGAGCTGCTCCGTGAGGGGCTTTGGGATGTGCCTGGGGAGGAAAGGGTGGATGAGCAGGGATGACAACAGCACGGGGGGAAAGAGGAGAGATCTGGCCTAGGGGAGCGGAAGACCTGATTTGAGGGGGGGTTTAGGATGCTTTTAAAAGAGCAAGGGAGGGACAGAAGTGAAAGGTGGTGGAGAAAGGGGGGTTCTTCCCCTCCCAGCAGCTGCTGCAGAAGATCTCACCCCGGGGGGGGCAGGTGGTGGTGATCAGTAGGGCGAGTTTGTGTCCCCCTTTCTCTGCCAACTCGACCATCTCAAGGGCATCTCTTCTGCCCGGGTGGGCTTCGCCCCTGGCCCCTTCCCCTGCGGCAGGAGGGGAGCGAGGAGAGGAGGCGCCGAGAAGCCAGCGGTGTGTGTGTACAGGGTGATTGTCATGGTTACCTCCCTGACAAAACAAATGGCTCCACTTAATGATGGTCACCCAAACAGCTCCCGGAAAGTGGTGCGCTCATCAGCTGGCTGCCAGTGGGAAGCTGGGTGCTCGCTCTGGGAAGCGAGAAACCCTCCCCAGCTCCCAGGCAGAGCTTCGCCACAGGGGCACATGTTGCTGCAGGCGGTTAGGTAAGACCCCATCCCCACCCCGGACCCCCATGGATCACCCCAGAGTGCTGGCAGCCCCGGCATCCCCGTCGGATGGCGAGGGTCTGGGGGGATGAATGCCACAGGTTGCTGAGGTGGCTGGTGTGGCTCCCCCCACCCCAAGCCCTGGCGCTTGCTCTCTCTCCCTCTCTCTCTCCCTTTTTTTTTTCCTCTCTCCTTATCTCCGTCTCTCCGTGTCTTTCAGAGACAAAAGCAGTCTGAAGCTGTGCCTGCTGCCTTCGGGATTTCTTCTGCCCTTCCTGCCCCACAAGCCCAGCTGCGGGTGGTTGCAGGGGCTGGCAGGAGTGGGTGAAGTTGCTCCAACCCCCCCATCCCCTTCCTCCTCCTTCCTCTTCCTCTCTCTTCTTCCAGGAAAGGTAAGAAAAGCAGTGGCTACTCTCCAGTTGCTCCTGCACCTTTTAGCAGGCTGGGCTGTGTGTGCTCTGCAGGGGGGGGGTGCGTGTGTGTGTGTGCGGGCTGTTCTTTCCCAAGGCTGTGCACAATCCCAGCACAAAGCCGCACTCTGAAGAGAACCCTGTCATAATATTTTCTGCAGGCACAAGCCCACACTTTGCAAGCTGCTGCTTCCCTGCCTTGCCTTTTCCCAGCTGGGTGGTGAGCCCCTGCGCATCCACCCCCCCCTTCCCAAAATCCTACAGATGTTAATAGCGACTGTCTTCATCAGCAGAGGAGGCTGGAGGGGGGGGACGATGCTGGGGAGGAATGGGATTTTGCTCTCCTGGGCAGCCAGGTGGGCTATCCCAGCTGTGGACACACTGGTTTGGGGGAAGGGAGGATTGACCTTGGCAGGGTGAGGAGGGGGATTCTGAATCCCCCAGTAAGGGTCAGAGCACCAAGGACCTGGCTTGCACTCGCCACGCTTGGCTGGGGCAAGGGTGGATGAAGGAAGGCTGTGCCGCTCCTGGGGCCCTGGCATCCTGGGCTCTGGATGCATCCCACAGCGCTGGCTGCCTGGTGGCTTTAGCCCAGCTGAAGATTTCTAGGCTGAGCCAGAGAGGGGGATTTTAGCTCAGACACCCCTCGGCTGAGCTAAAACCTCCCTGTCTGGCTCAGCCCAGAGACCTTCTGAGCAGTGGCGCAGCAGCGAGCCCAGCGAGGCGGGGGTTAACCGAGCCCCGTGTCAGAAATGAATGCTCTCTGCGCAGGGACGTGATTGATGGCTCTGGAAACCAGGCTTGGGACGTGAATCACGGTCCCTGAGACCCGGCGCTGGGGCAAGACTGATGGCCCTAGCGACCTGCCAGGGGGGTGATTGACAGTCCTCAAAATCTGGCTCTGCCGGGGCTGTCAATCACGTCTGAACCCACACTGCGTCGTCCCGGGAAGGGGAGCCCAGTTGCGTTCACTGGGTGCCCCTCTCTGCAGGGTGCTGGCAGAAGCAACGCCCCCCCCTCTTCCCCCCAGTCTCCATATCCGAGGCCTCGGGGTGCCCCTCCGGCTCCCAGAGGGATGCACGTCTCTGTGTCACCGCTTTGGCAGCGGGGTACCTCGCTGTCACCCCGCAGCAGCTCCGGGGGAAGGCTGATTTTCCCGACAGATGGGATACCCCGCACTGGCGTTTTGAGGGGAGACTGGAGACCGGAGAACAGCTCCCGGAGCTTCCCGTGAGAGATTCCCACAGGTCTGCCATGCTGGATCCACTCCTCTTCCAGGAGATGCTGCCCTCAAACAGCAAAGCCTGCCCTGTGCAGGGGCTCAGGAAAAGCCAGCTTGGACGGGAGAGTGCTGTGTGTGCTGTTTGGGACCCTGTTTGCTCTTAGTGCTTCCCAGAAATGTTTTGATCCCAGGCCCGTGGTGAGGTTTGAGCCCCGTGCTCTCGGGGAGAGGGGCTGGAGGGGTCTTGCGTGTCTCAGGTCAGGTAGGTGAGGTTGGGGTCCCCTGGCAGCGTGGTCACGGCCGCTCCCCAAGCCGTGCTGCCCCTGCCAAGCTGGGGGAAACCCTGAAGTGTGGTTGTGCTCGAGAGCCCCAGAAATTGGGAAGTGCAGGCTCTCTTGGTTTTGAGAACGGGTGGGAGTTTGCTCCAGCAGCTTCCGGAGATGCTAATGGAGCGTTGAGGTGCAACAGCCGCCCCATCACCAGCCGAGGTGGTCCGTCCATCCAGGGCTGTACATCTCCGCACCGAGGAGATGTAATCAGGCTGTAATCATCCTGACAAGCCACTGGATGTCAGTGTTGATTGATACAGATGAAACGGGAGGAATATTTTACCCAGCTGCGGAAAACCAGCCGTCCTCCGAGCGGTGTGGGTGCGACCCCGGGCTGGCTGGAACCAGGATGTGAAATTTTCAAGGGGAAAATTTCAAATTTGGGGCTGGTGAGAGGTTACAGCAGGGCGAAGCAGCGATTCGGTGGCCCAAAACCACCTCCGACGCAACGTGTGGCACCAGCGCTGGGCTTCACGCGTCTGCGTTCCTATCCTGGGGGACAAAAGCAGCTGGGGCTGCCCCCGAACGTCTGCCTCTTGGACACTGGGGCCAGGCAGGGATGTGCTGCAGGTTTTATCCCAGCTGCCGAGTGCTGGTTTGGGTCTGTGGCACTGTTGGGACCCCACCCTGCTTTTGGGAGCTGTGCTGTAGCTGGGCTGCGTGCTCAGGCCTCAGCAGTCACGGTTTGCTCTGTTCTTCGTTTCCATGCATGAAAATACACCTTCAAAGAGCATTATTGTGCCTCTGTCTTTACTACACCTGCTCAAAACCAGATTTTTTGAGGGCACATGAGTGCTTAGAGATGCGGGTGGGCATCCCGGCAGCTCTGAGGAGCCCTCCCAGCCTCATACCCCCCCTTCCAACCCAATCCTTTAAAATCCAGCCCGAAGCCTCACCTGTGCCTCGGGCCAGGCGCCCGCAGGCAGGCGGAGCGGCTGGTGCAAGCTCTGCACGTCACAGGGGACCGTCCACAGAGGTGGGTGCAGCATCCGTGCCTTCCCCCTAAATGAGGGGGTCAAGGGCCTTACCAGCGTCGCTCCCTCCTCTGAAGAGGAGCAGATTGTCAAGGAAAGAGCGTTTACAAAGTGAGAGAAAAAAAAAAACAAACCCAACATGGTAGCATCCTGGTGTGCCAGGTCCTGAGCACGGCTGGCCAAGGGACAATTCTGTCCCCAGCCCCGAGCTGCTCCCCGGCCGATGGGATGACGGGTGTGGGGTGTTTTCGGTGATGCAGCAAGCTGGCTGAGGTATTTGCCAGCAGTTTCCCCTTCTTCTCCCGGGATGCCAAACGTGGTGTGAGGCCGTGGCTCAGGAAGCGTCTGGCTGGGCACGTTTGGTGGCAGTGAGGGGACACGCGGAGGACGGGGTGGATGCCGGGATGCTCTGTGGGGCAGCGATGCTGGTGTGGTGATTTCTGGACTGTGGGGTCCTGCCTGCTCCCATCCCGAGGGTCCAGGCCCATGCCTGGATGGAGACCAAGCGCAGGTCCCGGAGCAGCAAAGGCAGATGGGGAGCAGCTGAGGGGGCCGGTGGCGAGCTCCTGGGGGGGCAGAGGAGAGAGATGCCAGCTCTTCCCCATGCCAGCCTCCCTGCTCTCCCTTTTCCATGCTGCTGTCACTTGATGGCGTTGACAACACGATGTGGAGCTGCCGGCTGCCTCCCATCCCGAGGGCCTTGGTGGGGGAAGCAGCTGGGAAGAGCCCTCCAAGCCTTCCCTGTCCTTGGGACAGGGCACGGCATGGGGCTCTGCATCCCACCAAGGCTCCCTCGTTGCTTGCGCTGGCCTGGGTGATGCAGAAATCGCTGCTGGCAGAGCAGCTCCCGTGGGAGGCACCTCCTAAGCCTCCATGCAGGAGAGGTGAGGGGCTTGGATCTCACCTGTGGCTCTGCCGTAAGTCACCGGGGCCAAGAGAGCTGCCAGGCTGAAGTCATGCTCAAATTCACCTCTCTGGCCACCCCATAATGAATTCCTCTTGTGCCTTGCTGGTGGAGAGCATCTTCCTCTTGTCATTTCTGGTTTGTTTTCTTCCCTAAGGCAAAATATTCCCCCCTCCTTCTTCCCCCGCCTGGCGTTTAATCACTTCCCGGTATCTTGATGGCCTCTGCCGTGAGATGACCTTCATTATCTCTCCCAGTAGCAGGTGAACCCTTGCCAGCTCCTGAGTTTACAAACCCTGTTAGCCCAGCTGGACACGCTCCTGCGTGTCCTGACCGTGCTGCATCCCCCTGGATGCATTCCCCTGGCTCCCGCGGGCCGGGCTCACTGGGGCTCGCAGCCTTGGTGGTGGAAGGAGAGGAGGATGAAATCGGGAATGGCCGAGGTTGTTGGCTGGGAATTGGGAGCATGCCTCGAGGTGCAGCCCTCGGTACTGCCCTCCATCATCTCCTCCGCTGCCATTTTATTTGCTCTGGTGCCCTGGCTGCTCTCCCCCATCCCGGCCAGCCCTGCTTGCTCTTCCTTTTCCCTCTCTTATTGCCATTTTCCTGCCCAAATGCTCATCAAGCTCTTGGCCTTGATGTCTGCTGTTCCCATCTTCCATGGCATTTGCATACAAAGGTGGTTTTCATAACACCAGGCTGCTAGGAAATGAGAGACTGATGTATTTCACTGCTGCTGGCTCCTCCCGGGCCTTGTAAATCATTGCAGAAAGCTTTGCGGAGCCAGCCAGGGAGAACTGCTGCCTAGCAACTTCTTCTGGTGCCCCAGGGGAGCTGGACGTGGCCCCAGAGCCACCTGAAAGGTCTCCTCCGAAGCCTTCGGTCTTGGGGGAGATGAGCTGGAACAGAAGGAAACCTGCTGGAGGGGGAAGGAGTTGGGACGTAATTTGGCAGATGCCGCTTTGCATGCGAAGGTCTCAGCGAAGCCAAGGGGAGGGATGAGTCAGCCTTTGCAGAAGGGACCTGGAGACGCGGGGCAGCAGAGCCGTGCCACCGCCCCGAAACGCGGTGAGGACGGGACGGGGGCGCGGGAGGGCAGGGAGGATGCCTGGCTCTCCCTGCCTGCTCTCCCTTCCCGCAGCCTGAAGGAAAATTCTCAGGGTCTTAGTCTGACCCTGGAGAAAGAAAGCGGTCAGTTTGGAGGATGATGAGGCGCAGGAGAGCCAAAAAAAAAAAGGTGTTAACCCGCTCTGCCCAGGCTTGAGCAGTAGGTGGGTGCGGGCGCTGGTCCCATGCGTGACCCAGTCGCATGCGATGTCCCCAGCCAGGCAGGTTTGACCTGATCCCCCTCCCTAGCGCTGGAGGGGATGTGGGGGCAAACATCTGCCTTGCCTCTTCCCGCCGGGGTCTTGTCTCCATCAGTGCAGCCATCACGCCCAGGTCTCATCCCGTCCTGGGTCAGTCCTCAGGCTGCAGGAGCCAAAATGAGGTGGTGGGGGCTCTCAAGTGTTTCGGGTGCTTGAGGCTCCTCATTCGTTCTCGCCCTCGCACCTCTCTCCAGCTCTCTGCAGGTGACCCCAGCGTCACCAACGGACCCCCGGGAAGATGCCAGGGCTGATTAACGGGACAACCCGCTCCCCGTTCCCGCTCACCGCGTCGGAGGTGACGTCGTGCGTCAGCGGCTACGCCTTCGGGATGACAGCCTTGCTCACCTACCGCAACCCAGAAGCTCAGGCGTTTGAAGGCAAGTTTCAGGGGTGAAGATCCCAGTGCAGGAGCTACTACGGGAGCTGTAGAGCCAGGGATAGCGCAGTGCTGCTTTTCTGCGCGTGCCTTAAGCCTTTAGACCCTTGTGGGAAGAGCAGCCATGGCTATTGCGTCCTTAATTGTACCCTCAGTGGTCCAGATCTACAGTTTTTGAAGTGTGAAAAATCTCAGGAGCGTGCATGGAAGTGCTGGCCCCTGCAGTTGGCTGGTGGGTCTGGGCAAGTGCGTGGTGTTGCTAAAAAGAACCCTTCTGGCCGGCAGGTCTCTTCGTCTACCCCTTGGATGAGTGCACCACCGTCGTCGGGTTTGAGGCGGCCGTGTCCCGGCGTGCCGTGACGGTGCAGATCAAAGACAAAGCCAAGCTAGATGACGCGTATTTCGACGGTCTCCCCGACGGAAGAGTTCGCAATGGAAGCGGTGAGGGGGGCCAGGGGCGTTTTAGTGAGCGTGGGGAAGAAAACCAGGGGAAGAGGAATGGGGGGTGGCTGTCTGTCATGTGCTTCAGCATTCTGGAAAGCATCATTGCTTCTGGGCAGCCGAAGGAGTGGTGTAGAGGGCTGGGGCTCTTTAGGGAAGGGTCGGTTTGTGCAGTGAAGGCTGGTTTGGGTGTTTGATCTGGGGTGGGGTGGTCACGGGAGGCCTGGGGAGGAGCATTTTGCAAGGTTATGACACTGCGTGTCCCTGGTGTGGCCCCCTCTCTGTGCAGGAAGGATCGTGATGGATGAGGACTTGGAGCGGATTGTTTTTGTGGCTAACCTGGGCATGATTCCTCCCCTGGAAAGTGTCTCCATCTTCATCAGCACCTCCTCTGAGCTGCAGACACTGCCCAGCGGGGCCGTAAGGGTCCTTCTGCCAGCCGTCTGCGTCCCCAGGGTTCCCCAGCCCAGCCTGGAGAATGCCAGCAGTCTTTCCAGCCACCAGCTCCGAACGTACGAAAAACCACGGGATGGGACTGATCGGGGAAGGATGCGGGAACGGCAGAGCGGGATGCCTGCTCTAGCTGCGGGAGGCTGGAGAGCTGCTGCAGGCTTCACCTCCAGCAGATCCACAGTTCCTGGGGGGGTGTCACGTGAACGGCGTTGTCTGGGGTCTGTCTCTCTGGCAGGGACAAGCACTACTGTGGGTCGGGGAGCCCGGAGCATGGGAGCAGGTTCTGCCTGGCTCAGCTGCTGGAGCGTGAGGCCACCAACCCCTTCGAGTACGAGTTCAGCTTCCACCTGGAGAT
Organism: Tetrax tetrax; assembly: GCA_009806455.1. Classification (NCBI taxonomy): domain Eukaryota; kingdom Metazoa; phylum Chordata; class Aves; order Otidiformes; family Otididae; genus Tetrax; species Tetrax tetrax. Next base: position 369,237 of record WHYT01017484.1, read on the forward strand.
CCGGGGGCCGTGCTTGCTGGCAGGTAGCAGTGCCAGGCTGGTTTATCACCGCCTCACAGCAACATCCACGCTCATCCTCCTCCTCTGCCCCTGCGAAGTGGAATCTGTTTTGGCAACTTAACTGTGCTGGGGTGGATTTGATACTGCAGAGCACCGCATAGTCCGCTTGGTTGCTCTCCTCTGCCATCTTGCTGTCTCTTCTCCCTGCTCTTCCCCATCCTCAGTCCCTCACCGCACCTCGGTTTCCCCCGGCAGGCGTTGAGAGCCCTACGCACGAGATACGAGCCGACGCCGACCCCTCCGCTCACTCTGCCAAGAGCATCGTCATCACGCTGGCCAACAAACACACCTTCGACAGACCTGTGGAGATCGTGATCCACCCGAGTGGTAGGTGGGCTCTGCTTCCTCTCTGCTCCTCCACGGTGCTGGAGACAGCCAAATTAGCTCTGGTTTTGCAAATATTGTCAGGACTTAGGCTTCCTGGGAGGTAATCCCAGCACTTCCCAAGGTCGCCCGTGCTGCTCAAGCTCTTTTTTTCACAAATGAGGGTTCCCACATCTCTAAAGTTCCTGCATCCCTAAAGTTGAGCTAAGGCTGTTCTTCACTCTCTGCATTTCCAGAGCCCCACATGCCTCACATCTTAATGGAAGAGGGTGATATGACACCTGCAGAGTACGAACGACACCTGAAGGGAAAGAATGATTTCATTAAAGGCACTAAGAAGGACCCCAGCGCTGAGAAAAAGGTGAGGAGCAAAAGTTGCAGGCGCTAGCAGAGGCTTTCGTTGCCACTGGAGCCGTGCAAGCCAATGATTGATTGCTTGCTTGGGGTACCAGATATTACACTGGCCCAGTAAGCTCTGCAGCATCCTCCCTCAGAGAAGGCCTTTTGTGGAGAAATAGGGGAAAATTCTGCTGTGCTTCTTGTAAACTGAGTGTGGAAGAAGCTCTGAGATGGTTATTGTGTGTATAATTAGTGCTAGTCTAGCGTAGCATAATTAGATAGGTACATTGTTACAGCATTAAGAGAATTATAATTATTGCAGTGACACAGAATAAAATATTCTTTTAATTGCTCAGTAAATGTTTACCGTTTCTGGATAGCTGTCAGGGAGAAATAAGTGATTTTGCTCGGAATAATGAGCTGCACTGAAGACAAGGTAGGAGAAACTTCTCTTTGTTCTGCTGATCAGCAAATAGAGAAATATCTGCTCTGGGGTTTGTGCCTCGTCTCTCAGCAGTTCTGAGGCAGTGAGTGACAGCCTCAGCCTCTGAGCTGCTGCCTCGGTGTGTCTGGGATGGGTGAAGAGGAGAGGACTGGTTAGAGCCCTCTGAATTTCCAGGGTGGGCGTCTTAACCTGAGGGACAAGTCACACTTGCGTAACCGCAGCCCTGGGCTTACAGCGTCAGCTCCCTGTTTGACACGCACCCGCGTTCTCCTTTGTGAGAGGGGATGCTCCTTTCCCCTTAAACTCCTTCTCCGCGTGTCTGAGCCCGGGCGGATGCCCCGAACCCTCCGCAGAGCCACCTCCCTGTGCTGCCGGGTTTCTCCTTTCGCTGGAGCCGCGTCTTCTCCTTCCTCTTGCCCTTCGCTTTCTCTTGCGGTGCGATGCAGGGACGGGGACTGCGCTTGCTCGCGCGGCAGGCGTCTCTTCTAATTGTGTTCAGCGTGCGGCAGGTGGAACGAAATGAAACTCCTACGCTACGGCTCAGATGGCTCTCTAATTATTTCTGTCTCTTTAGCACGTCAAATTATCCGGAGGGGGTGGGGGATCATTCCAGAGCCATTTCCCTGTGGGAAACCCACCTCTGTGCACCAGGAGGGCTGGAAAGCAACGGCGTGAGAAGGGCAAGAAGCAGAGAAAATGCCCTGAATATCGGGGGTAGATAGTGGGGCTAGAATTGCCGTGCCCAGAGCATAACTCTGGGCATGTCTCAGCTTGAATTAGCCCAGAAATTTCAGCAGTAAATGACAATTAATTCTCATCCCTCGGTTTGTTACGCAAAAGCCTTAGATGCTCATCAGTGAGCAGGGTGGTGGGGACGAATGCGGACTGGAATTGACTCTCGGTCGACAAGATCTGATTAGGTGACTGTAATTGGATAAGGGGTGACGGGGAACGGAGGGGAGGCGGGGGGAAGAGACGGTGCGGATGAGACGCTTGCTTTTCTGGCTGACCTGTAGCAGCAGCTTGAGGCTGTTAACTAAAGCTTTGCCTGTAAAATTCACTCTGAGGTCAGCGGGGAAATTCAGGCGATGGGCTCACCCTGATCACATGGGGATTTTCAGTCTTGGGTACCTGAGAGCATCCCAGGACCATGATTTGGTCCTCGGGCAGAGACACAGCAAGGATCGCTCTAGTCTGAAACGTGATAAACACCTGCGCTGGGCAAGATGTTAAACAAAATAATGTTGTGTGGCTGGAGGAAAATGGGGATGGAAAAAGCCCTTCCAGTTCCCAGCGACTGACTAATTCCTGCTCCAAAGCGTGAGAGTGAAATGACAGCCGGGCGCTTGTTCCTCTGGACGGGCAGCATCTTGTCACAGGGGTCAGAGAGGCAGCACTCAGGCAGCGCAGCCGAAAGTGAAGCCTGCGCGTCCGCGTTGATCCGCAGAGGCTCTTGAGTTTAGTGAGTTACGGAAAGTAAAGGTTGGTCGTCAGCTCGTAGATCTAGGAATATGACTCACCACTGGAGAAAAAGCCCAGTTATTTGGGGCCTGGTTTACTCCTGGTGAAACCAGCAAGAAACGGCAGCCTTTGAGGGTTTTTCCCCGTTTAATTTTATCACATTTTTAATGAGGTTTGATGTTTGAAATAGAACAAGGCGAAATGCAGAGAGCCGTTAGTGCAGTACAGAGACGTATACCGCGCGGGTTCCTATCAAACGATGTCCTGAGTGACCGGATCGGCTTTCCAAAGCGTTTCGATCTACACAAAGAAAAATGATGAAAGAAATGGGCAGGAAAACCAGCAAACCAGAGGCGGCAGGAATGAATCGAAGCGGTGAACACAGCACGTGGAGGGCTGCATCTCACACTTCGTTACTGCCACCTCCGGTGTGCCTCGGTGTGGTGTTAAACGGCGCTAATGAACCAGATTTTCAGGAGGGATCTAATGAAACGTTTGGAGGAGCAGTTTTGCGCGGTGTGGCGTAGGGCCAGATCTTTTCATTTCTTCTCCAGGCTCTCACCCGAGCGCGCATCGCTCCGTGTGTGCTGGGGTCCCTGAATTTGTCCCCCCGGCAGAGCGTGACTGTGGCTGGGATGAGGCAGGAATCCCGTTCTCCTGCGGAGCAGCTCAGGTGGTGTCCCCACTGAGGCCAGAAGTCAACCCCTGCCCACAAAGGGCCACACACTCGCATCTTTGGGCTCGTAGCTGTGCTCTGATTGCCCTCAAAGTGAAAAGGGGTGGAAAAATCAGCTTCTCAATCTCTCTCCTTCTTTCTCGCAGACGGAAATCATCAGGAAGCGGCTGAACAAGGACATCCCCCACCACCCCGTCATCATGCTCAACTTCTGCCCTGACTTGAGGACCGTCCAGCCAGACCTCCGGAAAGCCCAGGGAGAGTTTATCTTCCTCGTAGACCGCAGCAGGAGCATGAGCGGCGTCAACATCAACCGCGTCAAGGTACGGCGCAGGAGGGGAAGGGCCTGCGTGCCAACGAGGGATGGATATCAGGGAGCAGTGGGGGTTGCCGAGTGCTGATGAGTGCTCATTAGAAGGGGATGGGGGGTAATTATATGCTGTAGCTTTAGTCATCTCAACCGTGTGGCTTGTTAGGTACCTGCAGCGAAGCTGACTCTCCCCCGTTCTGTTCCCCTTCCTGACAGCACATCAATTGAAAAGTGTTTTCTTTCCCCCTCTGTGCTGGCTTCCTCATCTTCTGCATCCCTTCTCCAGTTCTCCCTCACTCCAGGAGGGCTTGGGGCGATTGCTGCCGAGGTGGGAAACCTCCAGAGAGCTCCCAGGGATGCTCCAGGGCCACGTGCTGACCGTGCATTAGGAGAGATTTTGCTGATGGGCACCTCTGTGCACCTGGAGGAGTTGTTTGGACACAAGACATCCCTTTTTCTAACACAAATGAATGCTTGCAGTCTGGTGGAAGATTATGGGAGCTGTGCAGAGACGTCTGGCTAAGAAAGGGGCTGTGGAAAGGCCTTGTCGTGATATTTTGTGGGTCTGAGGTTCCCTGGTCAGACGTGACCCTTACCCAGGTGCCGGTTCCCCCATGAGAGCTGGGCTTGGCTTCGTGCCGCTGGTCTGGAGACGTTCCTGCCCTGAACCTGCTGGAGACCACTCTGTCCGTCGAAGGGGGAATCACTCCAGTAACTATTTAATTATTGCTATCCCTGACTGACACGCTTTGGAGGCCAGGTTGGTGCCCGACGCCTGCCAGCTGGCAGGTCTCGGGGAGAAGCTGCAGCCTCTGGCAAAAGCTCTTTTGGCAAGTTTCTGCCTTGATTTTCGGGGCCAGGTAAGCCCCCATAACTTAACGAATATTGCACCCTCCTGAGCAGGGCATGAGTCTGTGCTGCCCCGTGCATCTTTGCTGAGGACAGCGAGGGAATCGTGGAGGCAGGCTTCATCTGAGGGGTTTGGTTGCATTTGGATGTCTGAGAGATTCACCGAGCTGGTGTTCACCCAGATTTGGGCCCAAATGCTCCCCTGGGTACGTCTGCACCCCCTTCTGCAGGACTCGTGGCCCAGGGCGAGCGGCAGGGAGCATCTTCTAGCCCATCTGTCTCCGGTTTCCATGGGAACTGCTGGAGGACCGCCACCTCCTGCAACAAGGATTGGGATACTGGGGAGCCGGAGGATGGCTGCAACTGGTCCCCTGGGATAGGGAGGCCATCCCCTCCCCCTGCATCCTCCCAAGGGGCCAAGATATCCCTGGGGTTGTACCCCCTTCCCTCAGCACATTTTGGAGCCTGGGAATCAGGAGGAATCTCTGCTCCTGGCCTGATTTTTTTTTTCCAACTTGCAACTTGGGCACTGCGGTCTCTGCAGCGTCTGGGGGGCTGCTTTGTCCCCACAGTGGGGATGGGGACCCTGCGGGGGCAGAGCCCTTCTCTGAGGGGTCCTGAACTGGGACTCCCATCTGCAGCAGAGCTGTAAAAACAGGAGAAAGGCTGTTCTTTTTCTGGAAGAAAATATTTTGGGGGAGATAACAAAGATTTTGGAGGAGATACCTCAAGGGAGAAAACCACTGTCCATCTTTTGCGTCCCCTGATCCTTGTTTGTGACTTGTAAATACCAGGGACCTCGCAGCCGGGGCTGTTCTTGTGGGTTTGGGTGGGATGTGCTTGATGGAGACATTTGTATCATCCTCAGATTGCTGGCTGAGCAGCGTGGCAAGGCTCAGACGTGCGCAGCGGGGAAAGCCGAGGTGCAAACGGGGAGGGGATGGTCTGGCGCGGGCTGGCTGCGGTTTGCTGCAGAGCAGGAGGGCGCTCGGCCAGAGTGGCTGGGGTGGGAAGTTCAGGGGTTTAAATTTCCTGCAGCCAGGTCCTTTCTCATCTTGGTGCAGCCGGGGAGAAGAGCCAGGCCCGTGGCGGTGCCTCACTGGCAAAATGGGACTAATAACTGGGAATTGACTTCTCTGGAGGTAAACATCCCTCCTTATCGAGCTGCCGCATAGATAGTGCAACGGGATCAAGATCAATATTTACCACAAGAAGCAATAAATCTTTCCACCTGCTGAAACAGAAAGCAGGCAACAGTTGCCCACTTTGGGAAAAATACTTGGAAATCTGTTTTTTTTCCCCTTGTAATTAGCTCCGAGGTGGGATGTCAGCGTTGAGATTTGGAAGAGCTGGCATCCCAGGAGCCATCTGGGAGCAGCGGTATAAATACATTCCCGTAGGTTTGCGATAACAGCTTGGTGTAAAGTCCTCTGCAGCCCATTAAAGGGCAGCCCCTTCCTCGTGCATCATTTCTCTCTGGCTCTGCCTCTCTGCCAAGTCTTTCAGGGGTCGGGGACCAGACTGACCCACCGCCCGCCTCCCCGCAGCTCTTCCCCGCGCCGACCCTCGCCTTGCTCGCTCTTTGCCGCCGCCTGTGACCAAGCGAGGAGGCAGCTCTTGCTCCTTTGACCTTGGCAGCTCATCTCTCGGGCTGGCTCCAGGGTTTCTGCTGCCCTCGGCAGCCAGGCAGGCGTTTGCCTGGATCAGCACATAAACAGAAAGCACGAAGCTCCCGAAGGCTGCCAGCACTTGGCTTTAAATTGGCCTCCCTCCCCGGCCACCCCAACTGCTCCTGCTGCCCCTGCAAGCCCCGCAGCTCCTTGGGCAGCTCTTGCCCAGTGGCTGGTGCCACCAGCCCTGTCCTGGAGTTGTCCCTGTCCGTCGCAGATGCCCGAGACAATTTAAATTGCTCTCCCCTTATGTAAAGACCAGGAATAGGCAAGTTAGATAACCACCTCTGGTAAAGAAAATAACTTAAAACTGTCTCTCCCAGCTATTTTAATGGATGCCAGCTATGAATACAAGAGGAGTGGGGATGGGGGAGGCTTTTCCTTTTGTGTAACTTTAAGCTGTTTGCTTATTTTCTGCAAGTTTGGGCATTGAGATGCATTGCGTGTCGCACTTCTCAATTTCACACTCTGCTTCTCACCCACTAGCTCCGCGCCGCAGTACCGTGTTGCGAGCACAAATTTCATCAGTTAAAAACAAACAGAAAGATTTGTTCAGCTCTTTTTTTTTTTTTTTTTAATTTTTTTTTTTTTGAAGACTCCTCATTTTTTTCACTGCTTTGGGACCCAAATATTACTAAGGGACTTTGGGAAGAGTGGAGTAAAATGCAGAAGCGGTTGTTTTGTTATCAGATGCAGGTGGGAGGAAGGTGTGATGGCAAGGCAGGGTCTGGGCAGAGCTTCTACTGATGAAGCTGGGGCAGCTAGGGAGAGACCCGGCGTGCCTGATATTCATTTGCTTTCCACCCCCCCAGGATGCTCTGATGGTCATTCTCAAGAGCCTGATGCCAGCGTGCCTCTTCAACGTCGTTGGGTTTGGGTCCACCTTCAAGACCCTCTTTCCTGCCAGTCAGACGTACTGCGAGGTGGGTGAAGGGGGAAGCCACGTTTCCTTGGGGCTCGGAGGTGCGGAGGGTGATGATTCTTCCTCTCCTTCGGGCAGGAGAGCCTGGCCATCGCCTGCGAGAGCATCAAGAAGATCCGGGCCGATATGGGCAGCACCAACATCTTAGCGCCGTTGAAGTGGGTCATTCGGCAGCCCCTCCACAGGGGCCATCCCCGCCTGCTCTTTCTGCTGACCGATGGGGCCATCAGCAACACGGGGAAGGTCCTGGAGCTGCTGCGAAACCACTCCTGCTCCACCAGGTACGGGTGCCCGGCACCGCGTGGGCCACACTTCTCCTTGAAAGGCGGCTCCATCTCGCAGACGTCCCCGCTTCAGAGAGAGAGGCAGGAGAGATTGCTGGGATGAGCCACGGGAGAACCTCAAAGGGTTTGGAACAGAGCCCAGAAGTTCAGATGCTTTTTAAACAATCAAAAGCAAGATAATTGGGCTGACAACTTCACAGACTCTCGTCTGATGCTTCCTGCTAGGAGAGATTGACAAACGAACAATCTTCCTTGCTGGTTTGGGTTTTTTTTTAATTTTTTTTTTAAAGCACATCTGGGTCTGGCCCCAGCTGCTTCCAGGATGGTGCAGTGCAGCATTGAATGCGCTGAAAGGGAGCCATGTAAAAAGCAGCTAATTTGTGCATCCAGCTCCCAGCCTGGCTCCCCAGCCCTGCTGACGGGCTGCTCTGGTTTCTCCTCTGCCTCTTCAAGGGGCACAAAACATAAGAAAAAAGGAAGAAAACCTCATTCCTCTTCCATCCCTCACGCTTCAGGGCTTATCAGGGAAGCTGCTGTGGGTTTTTTTTGCTATATGGAGGTTTAAGAGCTTCCCAGCGGTATAGGGCAATGCATCCCTCGCTCTGACTGAGGCGTGGCGGTGGGATAAGTGCAGTCAGAGCCAGAGCGTGGTCTGGGGAGACCCTGGAAGGCTGCTGCCAGGTTATCTGTGCAGCTCCTGCCTCCGGAGAAGGCCAGAGCCTTCTTCCCCATCCCTCCTGCCTTCCCACCGCATCCTTCTGCCCTTCCAGCTCCCCTCGGTCTTTGCAGCCTTCAGCCAAAACCCATTCCCAATGCGCCGAGCTGGCAGCCAGGGGAGCAGCCTCGCCTGGCTGGTTCCTCTTTCCTTGAGAAAACATTTATTTTAATTGTCAGCTGAGATAATTACCAGGTCTTTAGTGCTATTGACCACACTCAGCAAGGGAAAGAGCTGAGCTGGCAGCAGAGCAGCTTGGTCGTGCTTGCAGAGGGGGCGAGGGCTTGGGGTCCCGCCGGGAAGCCCCTGAGCATCACAGTTGAAGGCTGCTCTTCAGGGAAGGGATTTGGGGTCCGCTGAGCGGAGGGGGATGCCTGTTCCCCACCCTCCTGCCAGCCACCTGAAAGAGGAGCCGGTTTATTTTCCTCCAGACGTGCTGGACAACTGCACGGCGGTGGGATAAAGAGGGGAGGGGGTCTGCTGCCTGCAGGGAGCGGGTGAGCTGCGTGGGATCAGGACGGCGTCGTCCCCCGTGTCCTGACGCTCCTTGCCCCGTTGCAGGTGCTACAGCTTCGGCATCGGGCCGAACGCCTCCAGGAGGCTGGTTCGGGGGCTGGCGGCTGTGTCCGGGGGCATCGCCGAATTCCTGGCGGAGGGCGAGAGGCTGCAGCCCAAGGTAGGGCTCCCGGGGGACCGAGCACCTGGCGAGGCTCTAGCGATGCTCCGGTTCAGCGAGGGGGAGGCCATGGCTCGCCTGTGGGTCTTATTTCCCATCCTGGCGCTGCCTTTCCGACTCCCACTCGGCAGCAGGTGGGCGAGTGGGATGGGATGAAGGAGCATCTCCACCTCCGGCTGTCAGGGGGAGCGGGAGGGTGCGTCCCCCCTCTGTGCGGGGATGGGGAGAAGCGATCGCCACGATGCAGCAGCTTTGGCTTCAAAGGTAGCCGCTGCCTCAGATACCGGCAAGGCCAGAGGAGCCGGCATCAAAGCAGCCAATTAGTTTTGAAGTCAGGCTCAGCCCTGCCACCGCTCAGCCGAGAGGTACCCGGGGTTTGAGGGCGAGGAATGTGCTGCCACAGCTCTGCCTATTAAACCAACTTTAAAGCAAAGGGGGGAGCCTCTTCATTTCCACTCTCTTCATGAAAACCCAATAACCCAACCTGCCTCAAATACAGTGTGGGAACGGCGCTTTCCCCTGCTGAGAGCGCAGAGCCCAGCCCATCATCCGCTGGAGGGCTACACCTGGAGAGAATGGGGTCTTTAGCTCCGAAATATCTCTGAAAAGCTGGGTGCCACGTTCTTGAGCTCCAAAGGAGGAGTTCAGCAGTCCGCTCCTCGGCAGGAGCCTGGAGCACACAAAAACCTCTCCAAGGCAGGACGGCATCAGCATTTCAAAGACAGTGAAGAGGGTTTTTTTTTTTTTAATAGAGCTATTAATAAGAGATTTGCGGGCTGTGCAGCTTGATGCCTTCAGCAGTCTGAGGCATCAATTAACAGCCTGATAAAACACAGCCTGATGTCTTCCTGAGCCTGTGAAAAAGCGGTGAACAATAGAGAACGTTGGAGCTGTTCTGCCTCCAAATCCGGCGTTCTCTTCCCCTGGCGTGCAGGGAAGCTCTTGTAGATGGCTCCGTGGTAGGTTTGTCCAGGAGATATTCACGGATATTGGTCTTCTCCACACGTGTCACTGGCAGAGCACTGCTGATCTCTGGCAGTGGCTTGTGCCAGCAAGGACCAGTACCAAAAATAGGAGTGCTGTCAGTCGATGCTGGGTGTCGGGGCGTGGGGCAGGGCTGGGGCTTGGGCAAGTGAAGGTCAGCAGCTTTTCCTGGGCGCGGGGCAGGGAAGCAGGGGATGCTGCCTCGCACCGCAGCGAGATACCTCCGGCCACAAGCCCCCACCGTGCTGCAGGCTGGTAACGCACGGTGTGAGATCAGCCCTGTGCTTTGTTGGGTTTACGGTTGGACTCGATGTTCTTAAAGGTCCTTTCCAACCTGAATGATTCTCTGATCCTATGATATCTGCCCTGCTGCCTGCGCCCAGGGGCCAGGGGTGCCAGGACAGGTGTCAGAGCGGTCTGAGAGGGAGCAGGCTCCCATCTAAGGTCAGGAGAGGGTAGGAATCAGCTGATGGATTTTGGGGGGGGGAAATTTTCCCCTTCCCCTGCAACACGCTGCACATGCAATGTCCACTTGCTGCATAACCTTCGCTTTCTGTCTCAGATGCTCAAGTCGCTGAAGAAGGCAATGGCGCCGGTCCTGAGTGACGTGTCGGTGGAGTGGGTCTTTCCCGAGAGCACCGAGGTCTTGGTTTCCCCTGTCAGCGCCGGCTGCCTCTTCCCTGGTGACCGCCTGGTCGGCTATGGCATCATCTGCGACACCTCCCCGTACATCTCCAACCCCAGATCCGTGAGTCCGCGCTGCACTGGTGCAGGAGCAGGGGGTGTTGGTATGCACGTGCACAAACGGGTGTCTCAGCTCGTTGTGCGTGGTCAGGAGGCGTCTTTTGCTTTCCTGTTGCATCCTCAAGGGAGACGGTGGGTGGAACACCAAGGAGAAAGAGGAATTCAGCAGACAAGGGCGCTGGTGCACAGGCGGTGGCTCCTCTTTGCTGGGATCGGCTGAGGGACGCAGTGGTAGGACCCGTTCCCTCTCTCTGCTTTCCCACAGGACAAGAGGCGACGTTACAGCATGATGCGTTCCCAGGAGTCGGGCAGCTCCGTTTTCTTTCACTCCCAGGAGGAGGGAGCAGGCGTGGAGAGCTGGAACCACTCCGGAGACTCGGAGGGCTGCTGCCCCGCCAACCGTGCCCCCGATCACCTGGGGGTGGGCAGAGATCCCGGGGGAGAGTCGGACACGGACACTGGTCAGATTTTCCTCTGTGCGAGCGTGGGCGTGATGTCCCTGTCGTTCTAATCAAGCTTCTCTGGCTGCTCTGCCACTTTGCTTGTCTGACAAATAAGTCTCTTTGGCTGCCTCTCCGCATAGAGCCGGAGGGGTTTGCAGGAGGGATGACAGATCTCCCGAGGCTCCAGTGAGTCTGTTCGGTTTGGATATCGTATCCAAACCTGTCAGGAAACCAAGGGAAGCCCTGGAGAACTGACTTCCCTGGAGATTCTCAAAGCAGCTCTAGCTTTGGCCACATAATTATTTACAAGCTTCCCAAGCTGCCCTACGGTGTGCGGGAAGGAGGATCCTCATCCAGGGAAATGGATCCAAAGCCCTGTCCCTGGAGTGTCACCCCTCTCCATCACCATTCAGCCACATAAAGCGGCTGGCTGCACCCCAGAGCTGGCTGCACCCCGGAGCTGGTTGCATCTCCATGCGACAAGGAAAGCTCTGTTGCTTGTGGGGCGTTCTTCCCTTTCATTCAAAGAGGATCTGTGCCGCGCATCCCCTCAACCCTGTCAAAAGTAATGAGAAATCATGCCTTTCCAAATGCAATTCTACTCTGACAGGAGAGTGTCGGCACTAATGAAATTTCATTAGTAAAACCTTTGTCTTCTCCAGAGAGGTTTAGGGAAATGCAATCAGGCTTTTTCTAGCTGAAAGCTGCTCAGACAAAACCTCCCCAGTCTGCTCTCCCGACTTCCCCAGGAGTTTTGAGTGTAGGCTCTCACTTCCTTTTGTGGTTCTGTTGCTTTGCTTAAAACTGTGCAGGGCTGAGCGTGGCCCCCCCGGCCCTGGCAGGACCGCGAGGATGGGCTCCTCACTGCCCACCATGGTGCTGGCTGGTCCTGCTCCAGAGTGGAGCTGATCCCCTCTCCCACCATGCAGGGATGGACGTGAAGGCTTCCTCCAGGAGACGGGCGTACAGCACCACCCAAATCGCCGACCACGAGCCTTGCAAGAAGGTGCCCACGGCCAGCGATCCCGGCACCGTCCTGGTGAAAAATCCCCTTCGGAAAACCCACTTGCAGGACCTGCAGCAGGTCAGCCCCGAGCCCTGGCAAGTGGATTTCCAGGTAGGTGACCCCCGGAGAGGCTTTGCCTGCAGGCAGAGGCCAGCAGGAAAATCTCAGATCCGTAAGGGAAGAGCTTGGCTCACGTGAGTCGTGATGTATAGATACATGTGCCCATGCTTTGTGCTGCAGCACACCACAAGCTGCTCATCTGATCCCCAGGCTGCTGCTTCCTTCTTATTTCCCTGGAATTTGGCCACTCCGTGCAAACTCTCCGTCAGGCCGTGGCACATCTGTGCCCGGCACAGGAAAAGGAAGGCAGCCCCACAGCAGATCCCTGCCGCTCCAACTGGTTCCTTGGCCCGTAATGCAGCGTGGGGCTGAAACATCGGCCTGTGTGGTGATACACGTGCTAAGTAGTGTTATATCCCCTGCCTGCAGCAGATAGCAGGTGAAATTTGGGAAGATTTTTCACGCATGGAAGGCTTGGGGTGGTTTTCTCCCATCCTTGGCATCGCCGGGATGCTCTGCTCTGCAATCAGCATCTGCAGGGCTGGGAGGACCAGCAGCACTTTTGTTCCCATGGCAACTCAGAGCTGTCTGGGGCTTTTGTTTCGCTTCTGCTACGGGTTAGAAGGGAGGCTGGAGGGGAAGAAGGGCCAGGGCTTCGCAGGGAAGAGTGAGACCTCTGCCCTCTGGCTGCAGCAGCGAGGGTGGTGAACAGCATCACTTGACGGAGGGCTTTTGGGGCACCTCTGACCTCGCCCACACTGCAAATGTCCACAGAGCATCCTCCTGCCCACAGGATGCTCGGCGTGAAGGCAGAGATGGAAACGGCTCCCTTCTGGAGGGCAGTAAACCATTAACACCACGCGTCCTGCTCTTAATTAATTGAAGCCTGGTTTTGCTATCCCTCGTGCTGGGAGGGCCCCCAGCGGCTCTCCAGAGCTCCCAGTCCAGCTGCCAGGGCTTGACATTTTCAGGGGTGTGAACGTGAGCGCTCAGCTCGTCTCTGCGCGCGCCGTGCTGGGAAGGAAAGGTCAGCGCTTGCGATGGGCAGCCGAAACCCCTGGCTCCGTTCCCAGCTGGCTTCCTCTGGCTGGGAGGAGAGCTTGGGCAGGAGAAGGAGCAGGTTTGGGATTGAAAGGGTCTGACAGGGCCTGCTTGCTCTTAAATATCCCAGTCCCAGCTTGGTAAGTAGCTCCTGGAGCTCCTGCCTCCCATTTTTGCTGGTGGTTTCCTAAAGCATCAAAAATCCGGTGGTGATGGAGGCCACGTTCTTGCCTGCCACCTGGAAAAGCATCTTTCCATCCGTCCCCACGACCTGCCACTTTTTACCACCTCTGCCCCTTGCTGGTGTTGTGCTAGGAAGATGGAGAGACTGTTGTTTTTAGGGGGACCTTCCCACAGCCCCGGGGACAGGGGTAGAAGTAGGCAGAGCTCAGTGTCTCTGCTAGCTGTGGAGAGGGATGTTCGGGCAGGATGTGGCACTGGAGGTGCTGGAGGGGGAAATCATGGCTTCTAAAAGTGGAGAAACAGTCTCATTAAAAAAAAAAAAAAGAAAAAAGGATAAAAATTCCTTTCTCCCCATCCCCTGCTCCTCTCTGCTTTCGTTACTAAGCAACTGCTCCTTGATCTTTCTGTCTCTCGTCTTTCCTTTGGTTCCCAAGTGAAGTCATTAAAATGTCTGGAAGGATGAAACTCATATTTCACCTACTGCCTGTCTGGGGAAGGGGCTCCTGGGGCCAGGGTCCCCTGGGGACACCCCGCAGGGCCAGGGCTGAGCGGAGAGGGACCCGCATGTTTGCACGGTTGAATCTCAGGCTGGGATCAGGCAGGGAGCAGATGGGATCAGAAGGGACGGAGCAGATCCTTGCCATCGGCTGTAGCCGGCTCCAGCCTTAACGTCTGCTCTGCTCGCAGCCCTTCACCGCCAACTCGCCGGGCTCTGCCACGAGGATCTGCGGCGCGGGCGCCCGGCGGCCGTCCCTGCTCCACCGGAGCTGCGTGTCCTTCTGCCACGACGCCGACTCCCCGCCGGTGACGGATGGGCTGCAGCAAGCGGCTGCGGGAAGGGGCTTGGGACCGCTCGATGCCAATGCCAGCCTGCGGTCCTCGTCGGATAGCCGGAGCCCCGGGGATCTGGGTAACTGGGGAGAGAGGGAGGCATGGCCAGCCCCACCTGTCCGTGCTGGGGTTTCGGTGGCGTTGTGTCGCGTTCTGTGCCACCGTGTGAAAATGAAGAAGTATTAATTATGGTTCTTGGTGGCAGTGGGGAATTCAGCTCCCACAGAGGTGATTAATTATCCGCCTCTCCCCTCTCTGCAGAGTCTGCCCAGCATCCTTCCTTCACGTTTGAAACGGAGACCTCCTCTGACTGGGAGCCCCAGGACTTCGACTCCGGCGCTGCCCGCGGCTCCCCGTGCTCCCCCAGGACCCTCTGCAAGGCAGTGGTGAAGGGGCTACGCAGCCACGAGCCCGTGCAGTGGGAAGTGGCCTTTGATGTCCGCCCCCTCTTCCGAGAGCAGGAGAGCCGGGCGGACGGCGAGGCGGACCTGTGGAGCGAGACCTTCCACCACCTGGCAGCCAAGTCCGTCATTCGGGACTTTGAGCAGCTCGCCGAGAAGGAGTGCGAGATCGAACACGGTAACGCGTCATTCCTGGCGATGATCAGAGGGCTGGAGCACCTCTCCTGTGAGGACAGGCTGAGAGTTGGGGCCTGGAGAAGAGGAGGCTCCAGGGAGATCATAGAGCAGCCTGCCAGTGCCTAAAGGGGGCTCCAGGAAAGATGCAGGGAGACTCTTCAGCAGGGCCTGGTGTGACAGAATGAGGGGAAATGGTTTTAAACTAGAGGGAGGGAGATTTAGATTGGATATTAGGAAAAAATTTTTTACACTGAGGGTGGTGGAGCACTGTCCCAGGTTGCCCAGAGAGGCGGTGGGTGCCCCATCCCTGGAAACATTCCAGGCCAGGTTGGCCGGGGCTGTGAGCAACCTGCTCTGGTTGGAGATGTCCCTGCTCCTTGCAGGGGGTTGGACTGGGTGGGCTTTGAAGGTCCCTTCCAACCTAAACCATTCTGTGATTCTGTGATTCTGCAGCCTTGTTGCACGTTAACATGCTCGAGCTCCTGCTCTTTCGTGCTCCTCCGCCCCACACACCGAGTGACAGTGATTATTTTTGAGGAGTTAGTCACCTGGAGCTGGGAGTTGGCCTCTAACTGCTGTGGTCCAACAGCAGCCACGCATCACTGCTCTGGGCTGCATGTGTCCCTGGGTCTTCTGCTCCATGAAATGCAGCTGTGTGTGTAAAATAGGAGAAGAAGCAGCAGGCAGAGTTTAGAGGGACACAGTCCCTGCTGGGTATGGAGCCCAAGCGTGGAGGGTGGGTCTGGGAGCTGGGTCTGAAGGGTGGATGGAGCCCACGGGGCGCGTGGGCTCTAACTCTGGTGTCTCTCACATGGCAGGGTCTGGGCGGCGCTACCAGGTCAACGCTGTCCACACCAGCAAAGCCTGCAACGTCATCAGCAAGTACACGGCGTTCGTGCCGGTGGACCTGAGCACCAACGCCTACCTGCCCACCGTCATCGAGTACACCCACACGGGTAACACGGGGCCGGCAGAGGGGTGAAATGTCCCGGGAGGGAGGATGTGATGTGATATCCTGAGGGATGTCACCTGAGAAACCTCCCTCAGAGCAAACCCTGGGAAGCCATGGCTCAGTTCAGAGAAAACCCAAAGCCGTGGCTGAGCCTAACGCCATGCCTGCCAGTCTTGGTGGCAAGAACCTCTTCCCCGTGGCCAGGCAGAAGGTCTGCTCTTTGGTCTGGATGCCAAAGATGACCAAGCCCATCATTCTGTGGGTCTTGTTGCCACCACGTGTGTGCCGGGCCCTCTCTAACGCTGGCAATTCCCTTCTCTTGTGCCCAGGTGCGGCATCCAAGCAAGGCAGCCAGAGGAGCCTGAGCTCAGGAAACAGACGGCATCGTGGCTTTTCCCCTGGACGTCCCCAGTCAGCGTGCGGCCAGAACGGAGACGATGGATGTTACAGCACAAGTAAGGTTCCCTGGGTTTTGCCTCCGTCCTGGTGTTACGAATCTCAGTGGTTTAGCCCATGAGGGGACATCTTCTCTGGTCTTTTTTTTTTTTTTTCTGCTTTCCTCTTTGAATATGGTGCTTATCAGACACATGTCTGGCTGGAGTCCATCTCCTTCAACAGGGAAGAAGCTGCACCAGAAACCCCCAAATAGCAGGCAGTGGCTGCTGACAATGCCTGGAGGTTAACTGGCAGCCGTAACGCAGATAACGCGGGGGATGGAACCAGGTGTAGTTAGAGGCAGGGGGATGCAAGACACTTCCTTGTCACCAAATCATTCACTAACGAAGATGAGGTTGGATTGGACCTCGTCTGGCATTGCCGGGTCTGCAGCTGAATTAAAATCGCCCCCGATCCGGCTCATTAACTTGGATCACGCCGCGAGGAGGGATAGTGGCCGTGGCGCGGTGTCGATTTCGGCCGGCCGGCGTTGCTGACGCGGTTCCTCCATTGCAGATGCGGAGGAGAGCAGCCTGTCGCCCTGCAGCACCCCGTCCTCCTCTGGCTGGGAGCGCTGCGGTCTCCCCGAAGGTAGGGGAAGGGGCTGACGGCGCTTGGCAGGGTGCAGGTGCATGGAGGCCGTGATTCGGGCTCTTCTCCAAATACTTCTGCTGAGTTTGGGGGGTTTTATAAAACCTTGTGTCCTAAAGTTAGGTCTGTGAGCGTAAGATCTGACTCCTTCCAGGGCGCAAAGGACAGAGCCTGGTGGGGCTTTTGCTAGAGATTCTCCCCAAGGTTTATTTTTGAGAGGCACGGGAATTTCGTTATCCACGTAGAAAAAAATGAGGCAAGGGGAGAGGAAGGGTTTTGCCAAAGACTCAGCAGCAGAACAAGCCCCGCCACGTCCCAGCGCATAGACTCTGCTCCCTCTTGCTCTCCTGTAGCACCTCACTTTAACCCCAGCTTCGTGCTTCTTCCCAGGGCCGTTCCAGAGCCTGTCTGCTTCCTCTGCACAAGCCCAAAAATCCATCGAGAGCCTCTTTTCTGCAAGGTATGGGCCAGATCGAGCTTCCTCCAACCTTTGCGGCTGCCTTGCATCGCTGTGGCTCCGAGGCAAATACAAGCGAGGGGCAGAGGAGGAACACGCTGGGAACCGGTGCCAGGACCGAGCGTGGTGCCAGTGGCTGGGGACTGGGGATGGTTTTTGGAGGGGAAGGCGAGCAGCAGGAGGGGCATGGAGGTAGCGACCGCCTTCTTGTCCTCCTGCAGGCTGACCTTCAATAAAACCAGGCTGCTGACTCGCGCCGCCAAAGGGTTCATGAGTAAATCTCCCAGCAGAGTGAGCGAAGCCAGCTCCGAGTGCGACAACGAGAACATAGACTACCTTCCCCTGGTGAGCAGCCAGTTCCCGGGTCTTTCTGGGGTTGCGTGGTCACTGCAAGGGAGCGGAGGGCGGGAGGATCCCCCCAGATCCTGCCTCTTGCTGTCTCTGATGGTCGTGTCTGATGGTCCGCTCAGAGACGGAGAGCTGCTCCATCCATCCATGCCTCCCTCATGAACCTGCCAGAAGTGGTTGGTGTCTCAGAGCTTCTCTCTGTGCCCACCACTCCTTGCAGGCCTCTCTGCAGCTGGCCTGTGGCGCCTTCCTCATGAACTTGGCCTTCTGCGATGCCGTCAACATCCCCATGGAGAAGCTGAAGTGGACATCTCCCTTCGCCTGTCACCGCCTGGCCCTCAGCCCCTCCAGCTCCTACAGCACCAAGAAGACCAGTCCCTCCAGGGAGCAGAAAAGCCTTGGCTCTGGCCAGCAGCTCCTGGTTCCCGACAGGCACGGGAAGAGTCCCAACACCAGAGACATCGCTCTGGGTGCAGCGCCGGAGGGACCCGGCAGCCACGCTGAGGACGCCGGCCGCCTTCGCCACTTCTCGGGCAGCACGGTGGAAAGCATCTCCAAAGCCCTGAAAGCTGAGAAGGAGCTCGCCCCGCCGGCCATCACCATCCGCCGCTTCTCCTCCCCGGAGAGCACGCCGGCCTCAGACGAGTGGCAAGCCGACAGCGGCCGGGGCTCGGAGACGGAGGGCTCGGAGGTCCAGGCATTGCTCTTTGACATCGAGCTGCAGCAGCAGACGGAGCCGGAGGGGATGCTGTGGGCCACGGCGGTGGCCCTGGCCTGGCTGGAACACAGCTCGGCTTCCTACTTCATCGAGTGGGAGCTGGTGGCCGCCAAGGCCAGCCTGTGGCTGAGCCAGCAGGACTTCCCGGAGGGATACAGCCTGGCCACGGTGAAAGCCGCGGCCCAGCAGCTCTTCGTCCTGCTCCGGCACTGGGATGAAAACTTGGAGTTCAACCTGCTGTGCTACAACCCAAGCAGCGTGTAGAGAGGATGAGGAGAGAGGCTCGGGCGGCTCACCGAGGGCGCAGGAGTGGGGACCCATCCTCAAGGAAACTCCTCCGAGGAGCTCGGTTCCTCTGCCGCAGGGACAGCACGTCTTTGTTGAGCACGCCCCGCAAACGGAAGCGGCCCGGGCGAAATCCTGTGCTCGGTGGTTGGGATTCTGCCCTGGGAGGATTCCTACCGGCTGCCGCAGGAGGATGCTGTTCATTTTTAACTGGAGCACCACTTCCAGCTGCAGCAGTTCCCTCTGATCCCGGTTTCTTCTGGTTCCCAGCCCTGTTTCCAGAGCGGGTTCTCCCCTCTTGCGCTGTCCTCGCTTGGCTGCCTCTCCCCGGCCCCGAATTGCTGCCAAGCCCCCTGCTGCGGTCCTCCAGCCCTGTATCCCTGCTCTCCCGAGGCTCCCGCCTGGCTCCTGCCATCTCAGATGTCTTTCGGCGCGGGTGAACGTCTAACGACGTGCTCATCTTGCAGACCAAAGGAAATCCACGCTGGGACTGAAGAGCAACCCCGCTGTCACGGCTGGGAGGGTGCTGCCTTGCCTGCGACCCAGCGACACACCGACGAGCCAGGCCGGTCGGAGAACGAGACCAAACCCCATCCCATCCGGATGGTGCTGGGCTCCCTCAGCCCCTCTGCGATCCCGGAGTGAGTCCGCAGCCGATGGCATGCCTTTGGAGCTTTGCAGGCAGAGCAAGGGCACCGGGGCTGACAGAAGGGACGGACTAAGGGAACCAACCCCTTGTGCTTGACGCCGAACAGAGATCCCTTGCATTAAAACAATGGAGGAATTTTACTCCCTGCCAAAATGCTGCGTCCTTCCTTCTCCGCATGAGCCTCCCATGTGTGGATCCGTTGGCTCCGAGCCGCGGGGAGCTGCCGTTGAACCCAACGGCTCGGACGCTTGCTTGCTTAAGGATGCCTGACCTTCTAAACCTCACTTCTCCGCTTCTTGCCTTCATGCCGCTTAAAGCCAAGAAGCTGCCGGCCACAAATTGCATCCCTCGACCCTTCGTTGGTACCACGGCTCCGCAGGAGCCCGGCTGAGTTGTTTTCCGTGATGGACGGCAAAATCCTTTTCCAGCCCCACCTTCTCCAGCACAGCCAGGTGATCACCGGGAGCTTCGTTATCCGCCGTAATTCATAGCAGACCGAGGCAGGGTCGTGAGGACCATGGCTTGCAGAAACTTGATGGGAGGAAGAGGAGGAGACGGGGAGGAGAAGCTGGGAGTGGATATTTTTCAGCCAAAAGCTCACTTGTTACTGGAAGTCAGTGGTGTTCCCAGGGGGAAACAGGTTCCAGGTTTGGGGGGGGGGGTGTATTTTTTTTTAATCTTTAGTTTTCTACTGGACAAAGGCCCCAGTTCTGATTGGACTTAACTGGTTTTGTCTGAGGGCTTAGAAAAATCCAAGGAAATGGAAATGCAGTGGATTCACAGGGATGGGTGAGAAGGGGAGTGCAAGTGTGAGAGCCGAAAACTGCCCAGCTGCAGGGAGCGGGGAAACTGGGAAAACATTGAAATATGGGAAAGGCAGTTTCCATCTGAGACAAAGCATATTTTCTCCGAAACCTTCCCGTGGGGGAAAGCATCCCCTCCATGCCCTAGCTGAGCCTCGTCAGCAGGAATATGCTTTGCACCAAATATTTTGCTTTTTTTTTTTTTTTTTTTTAGCAGAGCTGGTGGAGATGGGGAGAGCAAAACCTACCTCTTGTTTTCTGCCTTTCTCCAGCTCCCTGCCCACCAGACACTCTCCCGTCCCCGTGACTTTACCGGAGCAGGGTTTATTCCTGGAACACGTGCGTCCCAGCCCTCCTGGGGTTACTAGCGAGCTGGTTTTTGATCCCTTGGTTCTCCCAAAAGACCTGGGCTGACTCCCAGGAGCTGCCACCCAGCGCTGGAGCTGTTGCCAAAACGAGTGTCCCTGCCACTCTCGGGGCTCCTCGAGCCAACGGGTCCCTTGTCCTGGATGCAGGGGTGAGTGGGCGGCATCGGCACTCCAGGGTGGTCCGTGCTGGGACATGACAGAGATGAGTCTCTGCCTGGGACCCCACAGGCACGGGGATGCTCGCCATCGCCGCCCCGTGCCCTGCACGAGGAGCTGGGTACCCTCACACCCAGGCGTCCCGCTTTGCTCTCTGCCGAGGCGTCGAGCTCACAGCCCGGGCCCAGGACGGGCTTTTCCGCAGCCGACGGCAGCTCAGCAGATCAAGTGCCTACGGAGGGAACCGCACGCCGTCGCCTCTGGCGCGGCTGCCGTGCCCGTGGAGCCCGTCCGAAACCCGTTGCCTTTCGCTCCCTCCCTCGGCGCGTGGCAGCCTTGGTGTCTCAGCAGATTTCCCTTTTGTGTCCGTGCGTCTTGGAGGGGAGACAGGAGGGAAACCGGCACTGGAGACCACGAGCATCCCTCTGGATTCTGCTCTTGCTGTCACCCCTCCGGCGCGGCGGCGGTGCGGGTTTGCCAGCCGGGTGCCGTGGTGCGGTCGTGTTCTCTGTCGCAGAAGCGTCGTTGTCCCAGCAAATCACCACCTGCTTGACTGCCCGCTGACAGTCCTCTGTTTTGGGGCGAGTTTCCCTCTTTTATTTTCCTGTATTTTCCTCGTGGCAAGCAAGGACCTGCTCCCATGCCCTCCTGCCTTTGGTGACCTATGTATTTATACATATATTTTTAAAAATTAGACACTCCTGGCCCCATTTGCCCCTCTAGACCAGAGCAGAGGGGCTGGGTATTTCCATCTTGTCCCCCACCTCTGCCATCCCCCAGCCTGCGCCTGCAGGATTCCGTGATTCCTTTCCAATCCTGTTTCCCTTCCCAAATTCTCCACCCTGCCCCGGCATTGCACCCCAGGCAAAGCTGCATGGATGGAAAACGCAGCGTTTCCCATCATCTCCCCCAGGACTGAGTCGAAGGACCCACCACTTGCTAAAAAAGCACCCGGCCATGCTGCGACGACTCTTGATTTATTAGCTGCCCTTCGTTGGCTCATTGGGCCACTAACGAGAGTGGGGCTGGCTTCTGGGAGAGGCTGGGAAGTGGAGACGGAGCGGGGTCTCCCCAGGACTGGGGATGGGTCTCTCCAGCGGCAGCATCTCTGGAGGGTCCCCCTTTTGCATCCCAGGGGATTTTCCCCGGTTAAACTGTCTGAAGCGAGGGTGCTCCGATGCCGTTGCCAGGGCGACAGCGAGTGCCTTATTAAGAGAAATTAGTTTGGATGCAGTTGTCAGCCGTAGCTTAATAAATAAGCCCCTTTACCCTGCGTAAATAAATATTTGCATGCCGTGTCAGTGTGGGGAGGGAGAGGATTCCCAGCCCCAGGGCGCTGGATCACATCGCGCTGTGATCAGTGCTGAGGGGCGTTTGGGGAGAGAACTGGCCAAATTGGGGTAGCGCTGGTCCCTTGGGGCTGCCGGTCCGGGGGAGTCACGGCAGATGGTGGGACCCTGCAGGGACCCCTCTGTGTCCCCCCTGCCCTGATGGGGAAATTTTGCTGCCGAACATCCCTGCCTGCCAGGGCCGTGGCTCCTTGGCCGCGGGCGCTCGTTAGCCAGCCTCCCCTCGCTTTGATGGGTTATGAAACCTGCAGGAGAGGAGGAGGATGGCAGAGCTTCAAAAAAATCAAAAGAGCCGTCGTGTCCCCCGCCTCATCCCGCCCCGCAACCCAACCGAAAAGGGCTGGCAACGCGCCGGCCACCGTTCAGGCACAGATTGCGCCTCTGCCCGCGTCCGCCCGCCAACCCAACACCGACGGGCGGAGGACTTGGCTGGAAAATGAGCTTTTTAACGGCGTTTGGCGTCCCTGTGTGCCGGTGCCTGAGGAGAGCGGGGGGCAGAGGCCACGCTGCCGCCCCAGACCCCCGAGGAGCATCCGGGGGAGATGCTTTTCCATTTTTCCCTTTGATTTTCCCCATCGCAGGGCCCCGGGGCGCGTTGGCGAAGGATGGAGCCGGTTGATACCCGTGGGTTTCATCGCTCCCGAAATAGAGCTCAGGGGCAGCTTTTGGGTGTCGGAGGCATCTGAGCGAAGTCATGCGGCGGTTACGCAAGACTTGATGATGGGTTGTAAACAGCTATTAAAGTGATTGACGGGCCCGCGACGAAGTTTTGAGGGGGGAAGACGGGGAAAGATGAGTAATAATGATTAAAATAATTAGCAAATCGCGGTGTTCTGTACATTAGGGGAAAGCTCGGTGAGGAGGGAGAAGAAACAGTGAAGAAATCGTCTCCGAGCGCTATGCCGGGGCAGATATTGAGCACAAAAGTTTGGAAAAGGGTTTTTTTTTCCCAAGCATCCGGGTGCTGGCAGGGCTATGCTCCCCTCAAAAGCAATTCCAGCTGAAATGTGGCAGATTTGGATTCACACGCCCAAGCCCCCCGGGCTGAGCAGCCCGACGGGAGCAGCCCCGAGTTAATTAGGAGAAACAAGCAGCTTAGGGGGAAGACAGCTTCTATTTATACATAAATACTCCAGTAATGAGCGGCGAAGGGCAGGGGAAATCCAATAGAAATATGTGGCTGCTTAAGAAGCTTTTTGAGCCAAACGTTACACAATCAGGCACGTTCGCCCGGCTCTCAAGTCCCAGAAATCACAGAGAAAAAAAAAAAATTAAAAAAAAAAAAAATAGAGTGACCCTGAGTGCAAGGAAGGAGAAGGGATTTCCAGAGGCTTCTGCCTATGGGATGAAGAGAAATGAGGAATCCCAGGAGCCTCCTAAACGCAGACCCCGCGGCTGCAGCCCCCAAACTCCCAGCTTTGACCCCAAACTCCCAGCTTTGCGCCCCAAATCGGCCCCTTGCAACCCTGCCGAGCACGGCACGGGGATAATGTTGAAATACATAATAGAGAGGTGGATTTCATGGATAAAAATAGGCCCTGAGCGTTGCCGCGTTCTCAGGGGCGCTCGTCGCAGGAGCGCACGGCGGCTGCTGTCAGTGGGTGCTGACACGGCGCAGAAATAGCTGCCGGCCGCCCCGCGTTTTCGCACGCCGCCTTCGCTGCCTCCCGCGCCTCAGCTTTGCCCTGTCCCCCTCTGCAGGGAAAAACAGAGAGTTTGCTGGGGTTCTGGGGGCCAGCGTTTCGCTAGCATCACCTTGGCGATATTTTTCAGTGGCCATCAGCTGGTCCAGCGCTCGCCTTAGGGCCGGGAGCTCTTTAAGCACCTGGGGTCTGGGCCATTCTGGGTTGGGTTTTCTCCCCTGTGCTTACACCCAGAGCAGCTGCAGGGAGTTTTTGTAATTTAATCATCCTGGAGGCAATAAAAGGGCTGAGGAGGAGGTTTGGGGAGGCCTCAGTGAAGGGATGGGTGCATGTTTTGGGGTCTGGGCAGCATTGCTGTACCAGTGAGCTATGATGGTCCCTGTCCCAGGGCTCTGCTTTTGGGATGGCTGCTGTCCCCGCAGGACCGTTCCCCAGCATGTGTGCAGAAGGAGGATGGAAATTTGGTCCCTTGTGCTGAAAGGAGCTGGCATTGCTGTCCAGGGGTCACTGGTAAGCACTGGTTTTGGCTCTGGGGATGCCTATGGCTTTGCAGCATTGATTCTGGGTATTGTGTTTAAATTAGGAGAATTGCAATGGCCTTTTCTGGTTTTTCTCTTTTTTTTTTTTTGTGCCACCTGTGAAGTCACCTTTGTCAGGGTGAGCATGCCAGGCTGGGGCACGTGTGTGAAGCCTGCAACTGCTCGTCCCCTCTGTGTGCACCTCTCAGGAGGTCCCTCTAATTGTTAAAATCATTAAACCTCCTGAACGCACAGGTACGACACTGCAGATGTTCAACAAGCTAAGCAAGAGGTCTGGGAGCTTCCCCTCCCTCCCTGCTCCTTAAAATAGGGGCTGTTTTGTGGTGGTTGACCCTTTCCGCGCACGAGGCAAGGGGAGCAGGTAGCGTGGGAAGGTTACGTGGGTCTGTGGGACAGGAAGGCGTCGGGGTAGAAGCATCCATCTGCCAGAAACTGCGCTCGCCTGGGCTGTGGGTGTAAATCTTTTGGAAGAGGCCGCCTGGGTAGGGTTCAGGTCCCTCTCGCGCTACATCCTCGTGTGAGCTGATGCCGAAGTGCTGCCATGGGTAGAAAACAAGGTATTTTGGGGTGTGATGAGGGTGAAGCCTGCCTGTGCAAAATTACCAGGGGGTTTTGGCCAAACGCACCCCCGGGTTGGTGATGTGACTCTGATTTCCTCCCTTTTTGGGCCCCGCTCGGTTTTTCCTCTCCTCACGGGGCTGCGCATGCCGCCGCGGCTCATGCAAGCGCTGGGAGCCTTGTGCAACTGTGCCATGTTAATAAAGTTAAATTTATTCCTTTTTTTTTTTTTTTTAATTAAACCCTGTAGTTTTGCAGTGCTAGGTGTCCTTTCGGAGCCCCCTCCTCGCCCCTGCTTCCTGTGGCCAATCTGGGGCCAAGCCCGTTGCTATGGGAACCGGTTGAGGATGCTGGTGGGATCTCATCCCGCTCATGGCGTGCGCGGGGCGACTCGCCTTCTGCCTTTCCTTAACCTGCGGCGTGGGGACGGTGCGTTAACTTGGGGATTGACCCAGTCAGGGTGTACCGGGTGCTGGGCTTCACCCCGTCACCTTGGCCGGCCCTGGGCAGGGTCTCTGCTCTGTATCCACCGCCTCTGGCCACAACCCGGGGTAGTTAGTTGGCATTTCAGGTTTAACAGGATGCTAAGCTGAGAAAATGCATGATTGGCATAATTAGAGCTAGCTGGAAAATCCTAAGTGCTTCCTTGCAGGGGCATCAGTGAGAATCTCCTCTGTGTGCACTTCCCTCCCGAAATACACATTTAAAACCTTTTAAAGGGTTCTCAGGCCTGGCTTTAGCGAATTCTGGTGGCACCACTGGGGATTTGGGGGTGCTGGGGGGTTAGGAGGGGGTGCTGTGGGCTGAGCCCCACCGCGTGCCTCTGAGTCACAGCATATTTGTTTGTATTTGTGCGGGTTTGGAGGAAAAATGGGAAACGGGGAGCTGCGGGCGGTGGGGGAGAGGCAAACACAGCCCGTGGGGCTGACTCAGAGCTGGATCGGCCCCATCTCCGCACCCAGCGCCGTGACTCACCGCCGGGTATTTTGGGGTGTTCAATCACATGGCCTGCTCAGGGGTTTATTTTTGTGGTTTGGTTATTTTGCTTGATTTTTTTTTTTTTCTTTTGTCCCCCACCCTGGGAAGGGGCTGATGCTGCGGTGACCCCGGGAGATGTTCCATCGCTCCCCTTTTTCCATGTTTGCTCATCAACTGCGATTCTATGGGAAGGGATGAGCAGGGTGGACTGAGGTCTTCCAGGCAAAGGGCTCATACAGGTCTCGTGCAGCTCTGCAAGAATAATAAATATTAATAATTGCAACACCGTAGCGTGGAGGGGAGGACTAATTCTTTGGTTTCCTTTGTATCCCCCGCGTCGCTGGCGGGAGGCTAAGTGATCGCTATTGCAGGCACATCCGCCCCCCAAAACCCAGAGGAGAAACCATGGCGGAAAAAATCTCCAGCGTGGAATCTTCCACCGAGGCCAATGAGGCTGGGAACTGGGGCAGCTCCGGGAAAGCAGCAGCGATCCCCGCCTGCCCACTGAGGCTGTGGAATTGTTGGGCTGCACAAGTGTGAGGCTAGGCAGGCATCCCCACCTCCGAAAAAAATTAAAAAAAAAAAAAATATATAGATACATAAATTCCCTCTAAACCTTGGTTATTTAACTGGGAAAACACCGACAGGGCTGCAGAGCCTGGTGCCTGGCTTGGATTTTGTTTGAGCATCTGCTGCTGCGTTTGGCTCCCAGGGAAACTTTTCACATTTTTCGGTGAAGTGTCTCCCACTTGTTATTGTAATGCAACAGTTTGGCACCTTGAGCAACGTGTGGATTAAGATGTCTGATGTTTCACTTAGCCCTCATTAGCGGGAACAGCTGTTTATAATATCCTAGAAATTTTAACTCCAGGCTAAAAGAAAATCAGGAGCCTGGGGAGGCAGGCAGCTCCGTTTCCAGGCTCCCTGAGGCAAGCAGCAGCAGGGATTTGGGTTGGTTTTATTTATTTATTTATTTTTCTGTGCAGGGTGCTCCCAAGGTAGGAAATGCTGCATCCTGGCAGCAGCTGCTTGAGCCTGTCCCAAAAATTCCCGGTGAGCCTGGCTCCTCTGAGCACTGGCCCGGGAGAGAAACCACAGATGGGGCGGTGGGAGTTGGCAGCGGTTCCCCAGCCTCAGGAGAGGTTTTGTTTTGAGGGGGAAGCCCCAAAATCCTGCTAATGCTTGGTGTGGGCCTGGGAAGCTGTGGCTTGATCGGATTTGGGGTGAGAAAAGTGTTTTCCCCATAGCCTGTGATGTCCCAGGGTGGGGATAGCGATGGAGCTTGGGGATGAGCCTTCGTCTGCCCCGTTTTCCCTCAGTTTTGCTGCCTCCATACATTATATTTTAATTTTTTCCCCTTGGGTTTGACCTTTTGGGTGCCAACATGAGTGTCCAAATGTCCCATGCGGATAAATCCAGCGGGACCACAGAGCCTCAGTGGCCTCTAGTGGCTGTGGGACACCGAGCCCGGGGCTGGGAGACCCCCAAAGTCCCCAAACAAGCAATGGCTGGGGTCTGCGCTGCGAGAAGCCCTTCTCCCAGGGCAACCCAAAGGTACAGGGAAATGGGGGGGAAGCCCAAAGGCCACAGTTGATGGGGGAGCACCCAGCAGGAGGGTGCTGCACCCTACGTCCCACTTGCCGGCAGCGATGGGCAGAGAGGTCTTGAGCATGCAGCCGCTGGGTTTTTGCTCATTCTGGTGCTAAAAAGTGAGGGGAGGGGGGGGAGGAAGGCAGTTTTCTGCAGGGTGAAATTTCCTTCATGTTTTATTTTCCATTTTGTTGAAGTGTATTTGATGTTGGTAACGCTGCCATGGGAAATGCTAACGGCACGCGGTTGAAAACGGCAGCGGTCTGGAGTGAAGGGATCAAAAGGTGCTGTTAAAATGACTACTTTCATCTCTTCCCCACCAAATGTCGCTAAAACTGCCCCCTTCTGAGTAATTGTGGGGTTTTTTTTAACAAGAAAAGGGGAAAAACTGACCCAGTTTCATTCCCCAAAACCGTGGCATTTGGGGTCGGGACAGAGCATCCCAGCCCTGGACCCGCTGCTCTGCATCCCCCCGTCCTGTGCTGTCCCGCCTTGCTCCCCCCATCATAAATAAATCACTTTGCAGGGGAGTGCTGGCCTAGTTTAGCGTGCCCTAGTTCTGCTGGAGGAAAAAAGAAAAAGAAAAAAAAAAAAAAGAAAGAAGAATATTTATTTTGGGCGGTTGGTGTACAGGCGTCCTTTTGGGGGAAGTGTTTTGGGGGGTTCGCCTGCTGCTTTGCCCCGGCCGTGACCTACCGACATCAATTTTTGGGGCTGTTTTTCCAGGGGTTGTTGCAAACCAGTCTGGGAATGCAGGAAATGAGTGGTGGGGAGCGTTGATACAGCCCCAAAACGGGCACCTGCGGCGCAGGCTCACACCATGCAAAGGGCCGATGCCACAATTGGGAAATTAAAATCTGCTGAAAATGAGCAGCTTTTGAGATGGGCAAAAAACACCCCCCCACCCCCTGGCTCTGGGGCACAAGGGGGCTGACTGGCTTTACTCGGGGAGCAAGTGTTGGAGCCGCTTCCCCCAGTGCCGAAATCCCTGGGGAACTGGGATTGAAGTGTGCGTTTGGGCACAGGAGTGGGATTTTGCAATCCGCTGCGTCTTTCTCGTCCCTCCAGCACCCTGTTTTTTCCAAACACTCCAGGTTTCCTTTGGTAAATAAACCTGCTCTTTTATTTTTATTTTTTCTTTCCCCACCACTGCCAAAACAAGCTGCCCATATGGGGTGGGGTTGGTTTTTTTGTTGGGTTTTTTTTTTTTG
>WHYT01017484.1:421164-431164 GCA_009806455.1 Tetrax tetrax
TGAGGCTGCCTTTCACCAGCTCTTACGTGGATCGGGGCGGCAACGGCTCTCTCATGGCACCCGAGGTAAATCCTCCTGTAGTAATGGTTTGTGGTGCTGGTTGTCCGCTTGTCCTGCGGTCGGGACCAGAAAGGTTCAGGCCCACACCAGTACTTGCTGACGTGGTCTCTGCTGGTGTGTGGTCACCTGCTGAAAGCCTCTGCGGTCAGATCGATCGATTTCTACCCGTTCCTGTCTATCCACGTTACTCGGTCGTGCCAGACCTACGCGGGTTACTGCGTAACTAGTCTCACACTCTGGCACGGAGAGCCACGTCCCGTAAAGCAGCATAGGAAGTCTGTGACCTAACTTGAGTTACGCTTGCAAAAAATCGCTTGCCTTAATAAAAAAAAGCCCTCTTCGGACCTGTGCTGAGCAGGTGTCAAAGCTCTGAAAGGTGGGATGTAATCAGTCGGTGTTACGAGGCAGAACTGATGTTTCTCACAAAACAATTGCTCTTCAGTCTTTCCTTGGGCCCCTTTCTGTGTAGCCATTAAAGAAGCATATGCAGCTGTCCTTGTGTTGCAACAGTAGTTTTTGATGAAGTTTAAAGGGGTTTTGACATTATTTACAGTTCCTTTTCTTATTTCTCTGATGATAACCGTAAGGAAAGCGAAAACACATCCTTAACTGTCAGCTTGACCTGGAGCACCTCGTGTCGCGTAGCTTAAGTGCTGGTGCAGTATTGGTTGGTCATTCGAACGTCTCCTGTCTACCTGAGTTCCCAGTGCGACGTAGCTCTCAGGACTCTGTGAATGCTGGTCAGGGGCAATGACTGAAGCCTAGGCATGATGGCCAAACTCCTCTCAGAGTTCTGGTGGGCTGAGCAGTGCCTAGAGCATGCTGATAGGGTACAATTACAACAGAGATTTAGAAGAAACCTAGCTTAGGTTCAGTCTCTCTGTTTAAATACAGCAGAAATGTTAACTCAACCCTTGGAAATTGGTTTTAGCAGAGAGCCCAAGCTAGAGCTCCTTTATTTGAACATCCTTACCTCTGTGGCAGGTGATCACAGCGTCACCTGGTCCGGGCACGGTGATCAACTACAGTAAAGCCGATGCTTGGGCCGTCGGAGCCATCGCCTATGAAATCCTTGGTCTGGCCAATCCTTTCTACGGCCACGGGGAGTCGACTCTGGAAAGCAGAAGTTACCGTGAAGACCAGCTGCCAAGCCTGCCCGACCACGTGCCCCTTGAGGTGAAGCAAGTGGTAAAGATGCTACTTCAGAGGGATCCTGACAAGGTAAGAAACGCTCGTCTCAGAGATTGTCTAACCGGCCTTTGGGAGCATGGTTTCTAGATCACTTTGCTCTGGCGGGCTGAGGGCTGGAATCCTGATGTTACTGCAGCCTGGGTAGCGCTCCAAGACAAACAAAAGGTCTTTGCTGAAGTACGTGGCGGCCTCTCGCGTCCGGCACTGCATAGTTTGGGGGATTTCAGCAGACATTTGTGGCAGGGACTGGACCTTGCTTTGGGGGGCTACGGGCAGGTGCCTAATAATAGACAGTCACAGAAAGCTTTTTAACTCACAATGCCTGGGGGGTTACTTTTGGCAGTGTAGACACTCCGTGCTAGCGGTGTGACCCGAGCGCGGCAGGATCGGCTAATCTTCCCTCTCCCTCCTTTTGCAGAGATTGTCTGCTAGAGTTGCTGCTAACGTGCTTCACCTCAGCCTCTGGGGTGAAAGCGTTCTGGCGTCCAAGACCCTGAAACCCGACCAGATGACCGCCTGGCTTCTCTGCCAGTCTGCGGCCGCTTTGCTCATGGATGGACTGGTGGATAAAAGCCGGGTAGAAACCAAAATGAAGATGTGCTTTTTGGCAAACCTTGAGTATGAAGACCTTTGGGCAGCCATAGTCCTGTTGCTGGCCTGGAGAAGCTGGTCTGGGTGAAAAGTATCAGCTGAGCCACGACCGTGTGATCGACAAACGGCACTTTCTAAAGGCACATAGGGATCTGTCTTTTCTGTCTGCCCGGAATCCTGTAGCGCTTTAGGGAATAAAACTGCAGGCCGGTGTTGAAGAGGTTGAGTTTATCTCTAGCAAGTGTTAGTACACACTGCTTTTCTCTCCCTGCTAGACGAAATCCCCTTGCTTTGTGACTCTTGGTGAGGGTTAGTGGACCTTGCAGGTGTCCTGAGGTACGTGGTTGGTTTTGCGCATGTTTGGGAATTTGCAATTGACTTCTAAGTCATGTGTTGAGTGAAGCAAGTTCCCTGTCAGAAGAGGGCCTGTGTGGGAGGAGGTGCTTTTTACACGGAAGCATCGTGGATTTAAACAATACACTGAGAAAGCTGAGCCGACAAAGGGCTGTCCAGTTGTTCTTTCCTTAGGGAAACTGGTGGGGGTCTTAAGATGATATTCCTCTGCAGCCACCAATGTATCTGGCTCTAAAATGGCAGCCCAAAATCCTCCTAGTGAGGTGCTGCCTGGGAAGGTGAGCAAGGGTGCTACGAACGCACCATTACATGCCTAGCTAGTTGTACGCAAAACACCGCAAGAACAGCGAACCCCAAACCCACTCGCGTCGGTTTCTTGACCGTTGTGTTTGTGCAGTGAGTGCTGCCGCAGGGTCCAAGGCCAGGTCACGCCGTGTTCGTTTAGGGATAATACGGCAAAGGAAATGGGGCTGAGCAGCAGTGCCTGCCTAAGGGCTCTAGTGTGATGCTTTTCTGTTTCACCTGCCTGGTTGTTCTGGTTAACAATGAAGAAATGTCCCTTGGTCGGGAAGGATAGGAGACATCGGTGTTGGAACAACAAGTGGTCTTTATGAAAACATCGTTGGATTTCATGTCTGTAATTGTGTTTAGAGGAACTTGGGGTGAAAGCAATTTATGCTTGTTGCGCAATAAATTGAAGATTAAGCTCTGCTGCTGAGAAGGTTCTCTAAATCTCGTTCATCTCTGTTCATGGGGTCCAGGTTTTGGGCTGTTGAGGCCTGGGGGACAACGTGGCCCTGGTTCGGTGGGGTCTTAAAAGATATTTTGACTCTTTCGGGTGCCGTTTCTGGAACACATTGTTTTATTCCAGCAAGTGGAGTTTCCTGAAGAGGAACGGACCTTGCCTTGTGGATGTGCCCGTTGTGTACTCTCCTGACGGGTAAATTGCTGGCTGCTCCAGCAGTTTCCAGGTCGATGATATCGTGTGTCAAGTGGCTGATAGCTCGGAGCAAATCAGTAACGTGCCATCAAGGTCTCACAGAAATGGCTTCCTACCAGGCCCTGCTCCTTTTGCCTGTGAACACAGCACGCTGCTGGGGCTGTAAAGAAGGCTCAGCAAAGAGCACAGAGCTTGGGAAATCACAGAACATGAGCTCTTCGGGCAAAAAGTTGCAAAAAAGAACTCTTCACTCTTGGTCTGACCCTAACCGAAAAGGCTGCTGCTTTTTCTTAGATATGAGTTCCTGTAGCGCACCGTTAGCTGGGACGGCTGCTTTGAATTTGTGTGTGTGCTCTCTGTGTCCCCGAGTCTAGCTGCGAGGCCACTGTCCCTGGAGCTTTTTGAAGAGTAAATACTGTCACTTTTTTGGTAGATCTCTCTGACCTCTCTCTCGCTCTGCTGTATCTCTGAGCCAGCAGGAGCCGGTTAGCTCAGCAAGGCGCAGCTCTGCTTGTGACCTGCTGTCTTTCCTTGTCCCTGCAGTACCGGGCACGGAAGACACGCATGTTCCATGTCCAAACAAATGTGTGGAGCAGGCTTTCTGCTGTGAACGTGATCCGTTTTCTTTTTCCCTGAATTTTCCTCACAGGTCCAATCACTACACGAGTAGGGAGTGGAATTGGGAGCCAGAGCCATCTAATATCAAGCGTGTCATTAACAAGCCAAGCAGGGTTTGATCTGTGCTGGTTAACTCCAGACAGTGGAAAGTTGCTTCCCCTGGGAATCATCTCATTTCATCTCTCTGTCCTCAAAAATGTTGTCCTGCTGCACCACCTCCGGTTCTTAAATCCCTCTTATTGCTTCTCCTTTGCTTGCATTTTGTCTGTCTGTAGTTCCGCTGAGGTTAGGCTTTTTTGTTGTTGTTGTTTTCTTTCACTGCCTGCCTTTTGTTAATGAGACGTTTTTATGATGCTTCAGCATTCCGGGTGCTCCGGTGAAGCGCAGTTTAAAAGTATTTGCTGTGAACGCAAAAAATGCTGCCTTACTTTCTGCAAATGCCCCAGGGGAGCAAACCTGGAACGTTTCCCGGCGCGTCCCTCTTGCTCTGTCGTGCTAATCCCTCGGCTCTTGTTGAAGATGCTCGAGCTGAAGCCCTTTGCTGCTGCGTTTCTTATTCCCGGTGTTTGCCGGGAAGCAGGCTGCACTGTGGGGGGAAAGGGAGCAGCTGGGAGGGGGAACGCGAGGCCTGAGCCCAATCTCTGCCCTTTCCTGAGCGGCGGGGTGTCCGGCTGCACTTTGAACCCTGCGGAGGGGGGCACGGCGGAGGCAGCTGTCTCCCTGCCAGGCTGCGGCACTCGAGCCGAGACAGAGCAGGCTGTGTGGTGCCCCTCACTCCGCTCTGCGTGGGGCAGAGGATCAGAGCCCGTGGGGCATGATGAGGTACCTGCTCTGGGGTGGCAAGTGGCTCTGCGCTCGCCAGCTGTCTGTGTTTGCTGCAGCAGCCACCCCACGCCATGGCCCGCGGCCCCTGGCTCTCCCAGCCACCTCCGGCTTGTCCACGGGGTTCCTCCGGTGCCTGGCCCCGGGGCGCAGGGCCCCTTGCCGCTGGGGCTCGCAGTTGAATGTGCCCCCCAGCGCCCTGTTCGTGGCCCGGCCCGTGGGGGTCTGCTCCATGATGAAACTGCCCATTGAGACGTCGGCGGAGGGACTGGACGCGGCTTTTGTTGGCGTCCCTCTAGACACAGGCACGTCCAACCGGCCGGGAGCCAGGTAAGGGCGAACCGCGGTGCCGGGGGAGCTGGTGCTTCGCTCTGGCCAGCCAGCATGGCTGTCCTCTCACAAGAGGAGCGCTGGGTGCGTGGAGCTGGCATTGGGAACTCTGCCCAGCAGCTTTTCCCAGCCCTGTGCTCCCTCCCCAGGTTTGGCCCGCGCCAGATCCGGGCCGAATCGGGCATGGTGAGGACGTACAACAGCAGCACCGGCGCAGCGCCTTTCGACTCCCTGCGGGTGGCTGACATCGGGGACGTGAACGTGAACCTCTACAACCTGCCCGACAGCTGCCGCCTCATCCAAGAGTCCTACCAGAGGATAGTGGCCTCCGGCTGCGTGCCCCTCACCTTGGGTAAGGACCTGCCCTGCCACCGTGTCCCTGCTCACCCAAACTCCCCCCCCCCCTCCCTTCGTTTCGTCCGAACGTGGTAGAAGGTGAATGATAAATCTGTCCCCTGTACGGGGCGTTGTGTTAAGCCATGGGTGAAATGGGTAAGTCCTGGGTACAGTTACACACTCACTGCTGGAATCGCTGCCATCAGTGACGCCTCCTGTGTCAAAAAAAAAAAAAAAAAGGGGAGAATGGGTCAGCCAAGAGGCTGTTTCAAGTACACAGCCTGAAGTTCAACTGCAAATCCAGTCGGCAGTGTGTCCTGTTGAGCAGGATGCAAAGCAAGAGTTTGTGTCCCTCTGGAAAGCCTCAACTTGAGCCAGTGCCCAGCCGTGTGCTGCTTTGCACGAGGTGTGATTTGGACGCGTGTTCAAGTTTCCAGCTGTCGCAGCTTGGCAGTGGTAACTGAAGCGAGCGTATAGAGTAACGTGGGGTGAGTTATCGGTTATGGCGTCCTGGGGGGTGAATCAAGCACCTATTTAAAAGCCCGGGCAAGCGTCCCGCTCCACAGGCTGGCCCTGCCAGCAGAGTCATGCATCAATGGTCCTCCCAAGGAGGGACGAGGAAGCAACCTGTGCCCAGGAGCCTCAGGTTTTCCTTGGGGAATGAAGCCCTGGGCTGTGTACAGTGCAGGATAAATGCAAGGCGGGGGAAAATCGCCTGGGAATGAGTGTAGGGAGCACTGAGCACCTCTTACAGTGTGTTAACCCCTCTTCCCTGCCCTGTTGCAGGTGGAGATCACACCATAACATACCCCATCCTGCAGGCCGTGGCAGAAAAGTAAGTTGAATGGGAAGGAGCCTTGGGAAGGCTCCCGGTGTGCTGTCCACGGTGGAGGCAGAGCCATCGCGAACGGGATGGGGACTAGTGTGGCTGCTCTGTCTTGACTAGGCACGGTTCTGTGGGACTGGTGCACGTGGATGCTCACACAGACACCGGAGACAAAGCCCTAGGGGAGAAGATCTACCATGGGACCCCGTTCCGGCGCTGCGTGGAGGAAGGGCTGCTGGACTGCAGCCGCGTGGTCCAGATCGGCATCCGAGGCTCCTCCTATGACCCAGATCCTTACGAGTACTGCCGGGAGCAGGTAAGCTCAGCCGCAGGTGATCGCCATGCACGGCTTTGTCTCTCTGCCAGGAATATTCCCATGTCATTAATATTCCCTGAGCTTTGGCAGGACAAGAAACATCTTTTCTGTGTCTTGTCCCGTGCTGGCAGCTTGGCTCACGAGATGTGCGCTCCCCTGGTGCACTGAGCCGTTAGCGGAGAGGAGAATAAGGAAACGGGAGCAAGCGGAGGGCTGCCTCAAGGCGCACCTTTGCAGCTTGGCCCCGGGCTGAGGATTTATCCCGGCAGAAATCCCCGGCAGGGCAGGTGATGCTCCGCTTCACCCACCTGTCCCTGAGCAAGCCCTGCATGTCTGTGCAGGGTTTCCGAGTGGTCCCGGCTGAGGAGTGCTGGAGGAAGTCCCTGGTGCCGCTGATGGAGGAGGTGAGGAAGCAGATGGGGGATAAGCCGGTGTACATCAGTTTCGATATCGATGGAATAGACCCCGCGTACGCCCCAGGCACTGGGACGCCGGAGATAGCCGGGCTCACGCCTGCGCAGGTAAGGGGGATGTGGCTTTGTTTCCTGGTGGGAAGGGGACGTTTTTGCTCCTGTTGAAGGAGGATGTGCTGCAAAGCAAAGGGTTAGGGAGACCGAGGAACATTTCGTAGCGGTAATGAGGCAAGGAACTGCTGAAGCGATGCCTTTTCGTCTGGAGAGGCTGGGTTTCCTTAGCTGCACAAGGGGAAAACTGAGCCCCAACCAGTCTGTTAGGTCAGATGTCTGTCTTGATCCCAAATCCATTTTTTTTTCCTAGGCTTTGGAGATCATTCGTGGCTGTAAAGGACTGAACCTAGTGGGATGTGACCTTGTTGAAGTTGCACCGATGTACGATGTCTCTGGTGAGTTTAAGGACGGCTGAGAGCGAGACGTGTGCCTGGCAGAGGTGGCTGACTGCCCTGAGTGAAAGCAGCTGGGCATTCATGGCTTGTTTTTTGTTGTTTTTTTTTTTTTTTCCCCCCTCTTTCTGTCTTTTCCTAGGTAACACAGCCCTCCTGGGGGCAAACCTGCTGTTTGAGATGCTCTGTGTTCTCCCCGGAGTGAAAACAACATGAGGGCAGCTCCCACCTGCCCCCAGTGACGCAGCTCCGACCCCAGCCGAGGATTTCCCTGTCCTCTTCCCCTCAACCGGTTGCAGGGAACGTGGGCTTTGCAGCAAGGAATAAATGCCATTTACCGCTAGAAAAGGTAACTTTAAGCTGAGAAATTGTGGGCAGCAGATGGTTTGGACAGCCCGTTTACAGATGGCTGTAGCTTTTGGGTTGGCTTGGGAAAGGAAAAGACAGGGCAAAACGGTGTTTGGCCTCTGCTCTCGCAGCTGGGGTTACTCACCTGCCTCTGCGGGGCGCGTGGCAAAACTCTCATGGGTAAAAGGTTTCTGCCATTAGGATGCAGCGTAGAGGAAAGGAGGGCAGCCAAAGGCAGCCTGGGGCTCGTTCTGTGAGTAAGGGGGCTATTTGATGGAATTTCCGGCTGGGACCTCCAATGGCAGGAGCGGTTTAATCGTCCCTGGAATTTCTGAGGTGACGCGGAGGGTGCAGTCAGTTTGTAATGGAAACACAGAGCCACCTCATCGCACATTAAAATAGTTTATTTTGGTTGCACATCTGTAATTGTCTTAAAACAAAACGACATCAGTGCCTGTTCACAAATACAAAAAAAAAAAAAATTCTCAAAAATAAAAAAAAGACAAGTTTGCCAAATAACTTAATTCCCGCCCCTCCCGGTATCAAAAGTGCAAAATATGTGCCTAGCTTTCAGTCCTACTTCTCAGGCCGCGTTCCTGTATTAGTTCCTGGCAGGCTGCTGCCCCCCACGCCCAGTCCAGGGAGGCGTTTTGGGCCCACCCTTAGGCTGGGGGCCTGAATCCCTTTGCTTCAGCTTCTGAGCGGTGGGTGATCGCTCAGGTTTCGCTAGGATAGTGCACTAGGACTGACTTTCCTCTCTCTTTGGATTACGAACCACCGTTGTGCATAATTGAATTGCAAGCGCGTCTTGCTGATGATACGTCATGGTACGGATCGAGCGCCGCCGGAGGCGGCAGGTTAGAAAATGATTGGGGGTGACGGCTCGCGACCGCTGAGAGCGTGGACGGATCCTGGGCATAAGCAGCCTCCGAGCCCGCTCTTCTACGAGACAGCAAGCACCCCGTGCTCCTCCACGGACAGCCAGGCCAACTAAGCAAGCAGTTCAGAACAGTTTGGCATTTGCTTCAGCCCGCGAAAGAAGAGCTTTCGTAAAACAGTCACACAAACCGAGTTAGTTTGCCCTTCGCTGCTTTGGACCAGGTCAGAGGCAGAGCTAAACGGGAGCCGTGCTCCCGGCCAGCCACCGCCAGCAAGGCTGGACTGCTGCAAGGGCTCCTTCCGCAAAACTCAGTCTAAGAGGGGAGGTCACCTGTACTAAAAAGAAAAATCAGAAAAGGATTCCAGCAGGTATGCGGCACATGAACAGTATTTTGAAGGGCATTGGGCCTTATCTTCTTACTCGGGGCAGGGCTGCAATCCCTCGCTGTAGCACAACTAGGCACTTTTTTATAACGTGTCAAGGGTTTTCTCCTGGCTTGTGCCTAGCTGAGGAGACAGCAGAGAACCAGAGCGTATTCTGAGTTGCTTTTGCAAAAATTTATGGAGTGATACGGAGCCTCCCGCTGAGCTACAACCTTATTCTAGCCACGTCCTGCACGGCAAGCTGTGGGAAAAGCACAAAGAGCGCCATGGCGTTGGCTCCAGCCAAATGAAAATGAAGCTGAGCAGCGTCAGGCCAGCGTTTCATTCCCATTCCCTTTCAGTTCTTTGGCAGGGAGAAGACCTTGCCTTCCTTCTTTCCCTCTACTTTAGCTCCTCGTTCACGCTGCGGCCCCGAGTCCGCTGAGCTAAGAGTAAGTAACCTCATGTAGGGTCAGTTGGTAGCATCGTAGCTTTTATTTGGAAGTACGTTACGCACGGAGATACCCGTGGTGGGAGCACGCCAGTCTGCTCCCGGGGCGGGGAGGAACGCAGCGAGCCAAGGGGCTGTGGGCCGCTAGGTCACCTGGGCAGTAAAATGACCTGAGCATTCCTGGATTTCCCATGGGATCGGCAGCTAGCTCAGAGATCAGCATTGTGCTTCCTAACTGGCTGCTCTGCTAAGATGGTAACTAAGGCGGCAAGGGCCGAGTGAGCTTTGAATTAACGCCACGCGCTCTGCCGTCACGTTCAGAGGCTCAGCCCCCGCCGTGCTTTGGTAGCGCTGCAGCCGAACGGCGACTCCGTGCTGCGGGGGCTTGGGTCCCGCGCAGAGCGGCGGGAGGAGGCGCAGCAAGTACAGCCCGGGCGACGGTGTCTGCCCCCGAGCAGTGAAAAGGAAGAAGCAGCCCCGCAGGATTTCAGTCCCGGCCGCGAAGAGAAACACACTGCTTTGCTGTAGTGCTGGAAGAGGGGAAAGCAGCTGCGAGTCTGCTGCTTGCTTTCCTCCTGCCACACTTTTCCCCTGCGGTGACAAAAGCGGCTGTGGGAGCACTGCTAGGGCAAAGCATAAACCCAACCCAGCACTCAGCGACCGTTCTAGATTCCCACAGACCTCTGAGTGCAAAAAGACAAAAAAAAAAAAAAAAA
>WHYT01017484.1:433630-453629 GCA_009806455.1 Tetrax tetrax
CAAAAAAACAAAAAAAAAAAACAAAAACAACACAAACAACCAGCCAACCAAGGCAGCAGCCGACGTGTTGAGAAACAAAGGTTTATGGCCAGAAGGAAAGAGGTGAGAGGCTGCAACTGGGCATCTTAAACCCAGGCCTAAAGCAAAAGTTTCACACGTAAGCGGCGGTCTGAGGATACAGCGCTTCTGGGGCAACACGTCAAGAATACAATCGTCGAAGAATTAGGTTCCTTGATACAAAGACAGGTTGGTTTGTACTACAGATGTAAGGGTGTTGGGAAGGAGCCCAGACCGGCTCCCTAGCAGCTAGGTAGAGTTTCTTTTGCGCATCTACTGGCTCATAGCAGCTCACGCCTACAGTCTGAGGACACACGTCAAGTTATGGCTCTAGGGAACATCGTCTAAACTTGGCAGAAGCAGAAAGGCATCTGACCGATCAATGGGACATGTAAATGGTTCAACACCGTTGCAGAATTTACGGCCGTGCAAAACCTCTTCCCTCCCCGGTTATGGTTCAGCCAGTGAAGCTGCACGTGGAAGGAGAACGCGAGGAGCATGAAACATGCAGGTTGTCTACATGCCTGCACCACAGGTGAGTCCCAGCTACAAGGCTGCTACGCGGGAGATGCTCCTGACCGTACTGCAGATCACTTACCACGGGGAAAGCCGGTAACGTACGACTGCCAGGTGGGAGGAGGCCTGTTGGAAAGGCGAGGCCTGGGAGGGTCGGCGGGGTCTCGCCAGTGTTACACCATGCACCGTGGGCTAAGCACACGGGGAAGGGGAGAGAGAACCACGACCCAACCTCACTGGCCGCGTTCGGTTCAGTCCGGTCCGAGTCACCGCAGCAGAGAGGTCACAGGTTTGCCTTCAACCGAGGTGAAGCGAGAGATGGAACAGGGGTGACTCGGGAAGCAGATGCGGCAGGACACGAAGGCAAAAGAGAAAAACAAACAACCGGACTTCTTGGCTCTTCGGTAGTACGGCGTCCAAACGCACGAAGGAGTCGGTGGAGGGAATTGAAGTGCGCTTAGCCGCGCTCCTGGGCTCCGGACGCGGGGAGGTATTTTCTAGTCGCTGGCCCTAGGCGAGTTCATCTAAAACCTAAGGTCCATTTGTCACGCTTGTTTGCGTATTCCTGGGAGAGCTGTCCCTTGTCATCTCCATAAAAAGTTTGTCCATTAGAATCTCTGTAAAAGCCCTCAGTCTAGCGCAGGCCACGAGGGGATATAGAACCTCTGTAAGGAGCCCTCAAGGAGCCGTTCCATCCAAAAGGACAACTTGTGTAATTTGTTTTTAAGGGATTTAGATCCTGGGCTGCAGGAGGGTTTCCCTCTGGCTTCTGCGTGTAGCGAGGAATCGTAATCCTCACACAATGCCAGGGTTCCCCCCTCATCCCCCGATCTGTGAGGCTTAAAGAGACAAAAGTATTTCTTGTGGCCGTTGAGAGCCAGGACGTAGCCCGTGTAGTCACGCTCAAGGAAATGCTTGTCATACTGGTTTGGGATGGGGGCTGCATCCTGCGCGAACTCTAACAGGTACTCCAGCCACTCTCGGTGCTTGTCCAGGCTGAGGAAGGAGAAATGAAGAGAGCTGCTCCTGGGGGAAGAGGAGAGAAGCAGGATTAGCATGTCTGTCAAGTCAGGCCGCGTTCCTACTGGACAGGCTAGTGTTTGTAAACAAAGGCAGGTGCAGAGCTCCGTCACCACAACTCCTTTTTTTAACCCAGTTTAGCACAGGTGACAGTTACCTGTCGTGCTCTCTGTTCCTTGAAATGCGGGTACAGCCTAAGTGGCAACGGTGCCAGAACTGTCTGGCCACCTTCCCCAAGTACGGCCCGGGAAAGGGCGCTTGGTTCTTGGCGGCTCTTTGCCACTTTGCTCACCAGAAGCGTTCCCTCCTGGCAGTCAAGCCAGCACGGCTCCTGACTTGTCATCAGAGCAGCATGACGCAAGTGGTTAAAAGAGAGAAACCCGGGCGAGGGCCCCACCTACCCTGTGAAGGTGTAGACTTCCAGGGCAAACTTCTGGAGGAGGGCGGTTTTGGTTGAGTTGGACAGGATCAAGACCACGTTCATGTGACCTGGCCTCAGGCGCACCAAGTTACTGTTGTAGTTGATGTCCGTTAGCTCGGTCACCTCGACGAAGCCCTTTTTGGGAATCCTGCTGCAATGAAAGAGTGCCTGAGTGAGAGGAGAACAAGGGACCGAGAGCGGCGGAGGATGGCGAAGCCGTGAACTCGCTCCCTGCCCCTCTGCACTGAGCAGTCCCTGTGCCCTGGAGCTACAGCCGGTGTAATCGGTGCCAGAGCAGGGCTGGGATCTTTCTCAACAGGTCGGTCAGACCTGTACTGTTCCCCGAGGGAAAGTTTGGCCTGGGCCAAAACGCAGTGGGAATTGCTTAAGAACAAAGTTTGTGTGCGCCCCTGTCCTTGCTGGCTTGGGTCCTGGCTGCCCACCGCTCCTGCCCACCCCACCACACCCATGCCGCCCCGCACAGCGATGCGCTATGTCCGCGCAGCTCTGGTGCTTCTCTGCTCTCCGCCTAATGCTCAGTGCGCACGCGCTCTGCACAGGTGCTCCCCAAGCAACGCATTGGCAGAAAGCATTTCTGGAGAAATTAGAGAGGAAACCTGCTACTCTCTTTGCTGAAGCTTGCGTCGTTCTTCTCGGTCTTGGCGGCAGTTTCCTCTTTCTCAGAGGGAGGGGAGTCCCTTGTATCGCTCGAATCGCTGTGAAGGAAGACGATCTCGTGTGTGTTAAAGGCTCCAGGCTGGACTGTGGTGCTACTGGCTGGACCGTACGATCCCCTAGGACGTTTTGGCGTGCACTCACCTGAAAGCCTGAACAATTACGGTGCCAAAGAGAATGAAGAGCGCCGAGAAGAGCAAGGACAGCAGCGGCATCATTTCTCGCCTGAGAGGAAGAATTGCAAAGGGCAGTCAGGTTGGTGAGTTGCATGGTTTCTGCACGCGTTTCGGTTCCCGTCTACCTCAAGTAATACTACCATGCAGTTTCCCCAGAAACTCGCCTCAGTTCTTGGGCTCTTAGAGATGATCGAGGTTTGAAGCACAGTCCTGCTGCCACCCAAAAGGAGAAGGACAAAACCGCATTCATTTTAAAATAAGGTGACAGGGAAGCAGCAGAAAAGAGCAACGGATGTGTCTTTTCAGGAGCGTAATGTGCACACACAGCCTCGGGGCCAAAGTACCCAGTACTCGAGGCAGAAGCTAACGTCACGGTGGTGCCACCGCTCTTCACCTAAGTCTTGAAAGAATACAGGCACCCGTGTGTTTTGGTAAGTCCTGTTCCTAAGAATCCAGTTCTGCTACGCATCTGAACAGGGTAACAGCAATCCTGCTCCCTGTCAAAACTTGTTACCGCCCAGCCCGTACCAGTTACTGTGAAACAAACTGTCCCAGCAGTCTGAGATATAGTCCAGCACGGAGTAGAGCCATCGGATAAGGAACATCTGTTTAAAAAGAAAAAAAGCAAATCACAAACTCACTCTCCGGAGCTCCCACAGGACTCCCACCCCTTGAACGCCACCCTGGACCGAAGCAGCTTCAGAGCGTGCCACCAGCTCCCTTTCATGCGCGAGGAAGCTTGCCAGAGTCTTTTAAAATAATGCCCGCAAATGGCCATAACGGGACCATCCAAAAAAGGTCACGTGGTCGTTAGGCAGCTGGAAAGGCCACGCACTTACGGGAGCGAGTTCGTCGTTCAAGTCCACCAGGACAGTCTCTGAGGAGAGAAAGCCGGGGTCCGTCCTCAGCTGGTCCAGAAGATCCAGGAGGATGAAGTTGTCTTCTTTGCTGCCTCGCCAGGCCTCCTCCAAGGTTCTATAGGCAACCTTCCCCGCGCTGTTGCGTCTCTCCAAAATGACCACCTGGACGAGCCAATAACATTGCCAATGTCAGAGAGGAAGGCAGGTTTTTCTAGACAGGTGGTATGCCTCACATCGCTGCCCAGAATTGGGTGTCGGAGCGAGGCATAGCATTATACAGAAAGTATAGAATGACAGAAGCGAAAAAGGGGGGGGGGAAGGAAACCCTCACAGCTGATTTTCCCCGGTACTTCTCGTCATCCATCAGCAAGGCGTCCGCAAATTCCGGCTGCCGATCATTATAGATGTGCGCAAACTTCAGTGTGTCTTTTGTGTTGGCCACGGCGAAAGTCAAAAACGCCTCGTAAGCCTCCGCAAACTTATCGCCTTCTCCGGTAAGTAAGACCACACAGTGCCTGGGCAACACAACGAGATGGAGGATTAGGAGCCATTCTGACAGCAAGAGGAAATGACTGTCCCCTTTCCGCTGGCCAGAATGATCCCGATGAGCCAGAAACCTAGCAAACAGTGTGGATCCCCAGCATGATCCAACGGCGTCGTTTTCCCTCCTCCCTCAGAATGGAACAAAAGGCGGCTTAGGAGCAGCCCCAGAGCCTCAGGGAACAAAACGGGGGGACGTG
The DNA here is from genome assembly GCA_009806455.1 of Tetrax tetrax. Taxonomy (NCBI): domain Eukaryota; kingdom Metazoa; phylum Chordata; class Aves; order Otidiformes; family Otididae; genus Tetrax; species Tetrax tetrax. Next base: position 438,096 of record WHYT01017484.1, read on the forward strand.
TCACCCGCAGAGCCTTACTTTCGCTGTCGGTGAGACTTCTTCACGGGACACAGCTCTGCGAACAGCCTCTGGCTGGTGAGCCTGGCCACCATGAGGAACTTATTCTGGGAAAGGAAGTCGTCAATGAGCTGCTTCTTCATATCTCGTGCCTGGTGAGGACAAAGAAAACAGAGCTCAGAGCTGAGCAGGATGAGGAGAGTAAAGGTGTTGCAACGGTCTTGTCTGAAGCCCAGGGAAGGCGACCAGCCGACACAACCCTCGCTGAAGTCACCCTAGGCATTTTAAGGTGCTAAGCCTGAGAAGCTGCCTGCAGCCATGCTCCTCGGAAGATCAGAGAAATCATAGCTGAAGCCTCCTGAGCTTCCTCCCTCCTAACATTCACTCTCTGCCTCTGCCAAAGCCCGATGTTCTGCTGAGAAGGAACGCTCTTTACCCTGAACCCACCCCTCATCGCAAGCTCGGTCAGAAAACCCTCAGCGTCCGTTTCGCCAAAGCTCTCGGAGAGGACTGCGCAATACCTGCACAACATCAGCGGGCTTGTCGATGTGCTCCTTGAAGATCATCATGGTGGGCGTGTAGACGTTGATGTTGTACTGACTGGACAACTCTTCAGTGCCTCGGAGCCCGACGTACACGTAACCGAAAGACAAGTAATCGCGGTAGGCGAAGGCAGCCAGCTGGATGAGAAGAAAGCACCGGCATGCGTTGACATCAGAGAGCAAATAACATTGTCTGCCCTGAGTGCCTGCGGTGACTTTGCTTTGAGAACACCTCCCGCTCTTTCAACGTCATTGAGAACGTGCTGCAAGGGGTAAAAGCCCTTCCTCTCCCGTGCCGAACTGCTGTTTGCCTTCTCTTAGGCATCGTGCAGGGAGCCTGCGCTTTACCAGCTAGAGTAAGTACACGCCTCTGTTGCTGCTACCTCCGAAACGCACCCGCACCTTCGCATCCTCTAAGGGTACGTCCGTGGTGGGGCAGAGAAACAAATTCCTAGTGAAGGCGGTTGGCCGGCTGGCTGTTTCGACCAGCACAAGTCAACTGGCTCTCCTAAAAACCAGTCAGTTGTAGTTAGAGGCGTCGGACCGCCTCTGTGCACAGCAGTATGGCATTTTCCTTTGGAACAGCTGGATTTATTAGCAAGTCAACACCGCAGCGACAGAAATGTCATTACCTTGTATAATAATGGCACAACGGGCATGTGATCAAATAGAAGGACGTGGGGCTTGTTTTCTTTCTTCCAGTTGGACAGAAAGCGGATGTAGTTTTTATCTGTAATCTTGAAATAGAATCAGCATGTTAGTTTCAACCTCAGAGCTGTCACACGCGTGCAAGGCTGTACGATTAGGAGTCTGAGGGAGAACCAAGCCTGGAAAAGCTGTCTGGGTGTTAGGGAAAGCAGACTGGGGCTTTGTCTTTCCAACAGGTTTGTCTGATCTGTGCTTTTTTTGATACAGGAACGTAATTAACGCCATCAGTCTTGACCCTTACCGACCCTCTTAGCTGTGGCATCCTCTGTCGATGCCACTTTCATGTGCGCAACCATTCCTTGAGGCCGCATGCTTTATACACAGTGGGAAGCCCAAGGGTTAATGGGCACCTGTGAGCTCCATCAGCCCTGCTCCCTTTCAGCTGCAGTAGCGCTTTGACCTAGAGGAAGGAGAGAAAAGGGAGAGCACAGCTCCTTTAGGGGCCCACAGGGAGAAGAGCAGCCCCCCACGCTCTGGTTTAGAGGGACACCAGGCTGCGAAATGGCTCCTTTCAGTGTGGGAAGGGACAGCAGACCCTGCTTTTGGGGCGAGAATGTCACCGGGAAACGCGGCCCTTGCTGAAGACCCCAAGGGAAAAGGAGGTGAGGGGAACAAGGCTCCAGGCAGGTGAAAGCGCTATGGGGGCTGACCCAGCCCCATCCCACTGAAAGCGGGGCTGGGGGTGCTTTAGGTCTCTACCAGCCTTGCTCTGGAATGCAGGAATTTTTTAGCTAGTGGGAGGTTTTACCTAGAACTTAGAAAGAGCTCGCGCTGCCGGCTCCAGGTCTGAATCAAAACTGGATGAAACAAACAACTCTGCACGGCTGAGTTTTAGCAGGCGCCGCTGCCAAGTTAGCAAGCGGTCCTTAGTTTTCTGGATGAAACCCCGAGAACAGAGAAGGGAAGCGAAATCCAGCAGGCAAGTAGGGCCCGGTCACAGATTCCTAACCCAGGAGTAACTTTCCTATGGCTCCGGCAGCCGTGGGGCACTGCAGCTGGGATAGCAGCAGGCACACAAAGTTGCTGGCGTAACTGCGTAGCAGCGTGAGTAATCCTTTCTCAAGGAGAAGCTGCGTGGCGCGATCGCTTCCGACAGCTCCAGGGTTTGTAGCTGTAATTACAGCTCTCAAAAGGCCTCACCTCCCCAGGCTCCATCAGATCTGCTCGCGTTTGCCGCTTAGAGAGGCTTGGGGGCTGAATTACACAGATTAGCCCCTGAAACAGCTAAGGAGAGATGAATATCCAGACAGGAGAAGCAGCGTGCGACGCTCTTACTGAAGCGTACCTTTTCTACGAGATTCCCCGGCAGAAGGTTCTCCACGAACTGCCGCAGGTTTTCCCGAATGACAGCGTTGTGGAAGAAGGTGATTTTCCCGTTAACGAGCCCTAGCAGGGACGGGGTGCTGTGCGCACCTAGGTGATGGGCGAGGCGCCTTTCGTACCCAGCGTGAACGACTCCGATTCCCACTCCTGAAAAAAAAAGGAGAGCGGGTTGATGTGAAAGATCACCCATGATCCAGAACGCACGGTAGAAAATGGAGGTTGCAGATCTATTCCCTTGCCTGGCATTCTGCTCAGGACTTATTCCTGGGACGGCCCCTCCCAACTCTGTGCTTTCCTCCTCTTCCCATCCCCAGAAAATTGTATTTAAAACTCTCAGATTTATCTAGAGAGATAGAGAGCTAGCTATTTTCCTCATTCTAACACGTAGCCTCATTGATTATGATGTTAGTAACACATGGGAAAGCAGTAGGATAAACTCTGGAGGAAATCTACGGAATAAACTCCGTCCTTACCCAGCACCTCCAATTCCTGAGCGACTTCCTTCCACACGGGCTCGATGTGGATGCAGCTGAAACACCAGTCTGAGGTTATTTTGATGAGGTAAGGTTTCTTGAAGCTATCTGGCACGATTTCATTGACGTAGTGGGAAAAGTGGAGCAAATACTTCTCGTCGGAGCTGTCACGCCTCTCCGAGTTAAAAGGGAAATGGAAGAAGGATTCGTCAAAATAGAAGCCTTCGTGGAAGTGGTGGAACTGGCGGTGCTGGTGCTGAGAGTAGCCCTGGCTTTCCCCGGCATCTCCGTAGCGATCAAAGTTTGCCCTTTTTTCCTCGTTGGAGAGAATCTGGAAGCGGAAGATAGAAGAACAGAGAAGTGAAACGGCGGGGGAGGGGGAACTACCCTGACAGGAATCCCTCAGTGAATAACTGCAGCTGCAGGAGGATGGGCGTTACCGCAGGAAAAGGGAAGCTGTGGTAAATAAGGGTACAAAAAGCCAAAGGCCCAGGAAAAGGAGCCTGCAAGTTAAGACCGCTCTGCCCATTCCTGACACCAATTGCTCCTTCAGCCTGCTGAATGCCAAGCTGCCTGAGAGTTAACGCTCTTCTAACGCTCTTTCGTGGAGCCGCTTTTGCCGGCACCGGCTCGAATGCCAAGGATTTTCTCAGTGTATCTCAGATGGCGCCAAAAAGTTTTACCGAGCAGCCGGAAGCCCCATGGAGAAATGTCATTTTTTGGCTGGGAGATGAGGATTTGCTTTTACGTCCGCGGGCTCATCTCTCTTGCCGTGGAAGTATCGGGTCAGCCGCCGCAAACCGGGGCGGCCGATTGTGAGAGCCACGCGGGAGTGATGTGCAAATAACTACTATGCAGAGAATAATTTGAAGCGATTAAAGCCTTGCGGTGATGAACATGGCTTGCATCATCCCCAAAATGCTTATATGTACACGTGAGAGGGACAAGCTGCCCACCCAGCTCTGCGGGGCTCGGCAAATACCCGCTCCTCCCTCGTCTGAGGCTTTTGAGGCAGAACAGGGTGGACCTGTGGCAAAATATTTGCAACTGAGGCCACGCTGGAGTCATCCAGCGGCTCTCCGTCGAGAAAGCGGAGGAAACAGTTCTGGTTGGTAGCGTCTGCTTCTACCTTTCCCGGGTAGATGAATGCTGAAAAAGCACAAAGCCCCATAGGGAAAAATAAGGTCACTTAACTCGTAACGACAGCGGGAGTGTAGCAAGAAGAGCGTGTTACCTCGTAGGCCTTGCTAATCTGGATGAATTTGTCTTCTGCTCCCGGGTCCTTGTTTTTGTCAGGGTGCCTACGAGGCAGAACCGGAGGAAAAGGGGGTCAGCAGTTCCCCGAGGGGGCACGGTGAGGCATCAGCCTCCGTTCAGAGCTGAGCGAGACGTGGACAGTTAGGGCGCACAGCGGCATCCCTTGAGGCTGACAGCAGCTTTTATACCCCGCGCGTGCTCTCCCTACCCCAACCTCACCCCTGAACGCAGCATCGGGCTCCGGGCCCTGTCCCTGCAGCCCTGTCCCTCCATCCCCTCCCTTGCCAACAGGCCCAGCCCAGGACGAGGGAGTGTGTCTGTTTCCTACCTGCTGCAGCCGCGCATCCCTCGGTGGCTGCCCTACATCCTGTAAAATGCCTCCTGCCGCAGCCCTCAGGGCTGTCTCGGGCAAAACTCTGCAGGCTCTGAAAGCTCTGGGCCACACTATTTTCTGAGGCAACACCTCGTGCTTGCTGCACACCGCAGAAACCAGGGGCAGAGCACTTGTGGACCCAGAGCACTTGTGGACCCCAAAGCGTTTCCCTTCAGCACAGGGGCCGAATTGCCCTTAGGCCTGGGTGTGTCAAACCGAGACCGGGATGCTGGCAGAGGTGGTGAGTTTTCCCCCGTCCCAGCCAGGCTCTGGGAGGGTTTTAGGGCCTGGAGTGCCAGGTGAAGGTCTCTGCCTGGCTTCGGGAGGGCTCTCCGCCTGCTCGGCCTCCTCCAGCTCGGAGGCGGCGAATGCCACCTCCGCAGAGCACAGCGGCCTAGCTCTGCCATGCGACAGGACCGCGACACCGTGTGTCCCCGTGTGGATGGCGGGGGCGGAGTACCTACCATTCCCGGGCCAACCGCTTGTAGGCCTTCTTAATGTCGGCCTGGCTGGAGCTCCGGCCGACCCCCAGGACGCCGTACGGGTCGAAATCCCCCGCCGCGGCCTGCGCTCCCAACGCCGCCAGCAGCAACAGCAGCAACAGCAGGGCGGCGGCCCACGCCAGGCCCGCCCGCCCCAGCCCCATAGCTCCCGGTAGGAGGACACGGAGACGCAGAAGCGGCGCTGAGAGAAACCGGCGACCGGTACGGGCCGCCCTCACCGTCCCGTCCCGTCCCGTCCCCCCCTTCCCGCCGCCGCCGCTTCCGGCGCGCCCGCTCCGCCGTCACCATAGAGACGGCGCCGCTTCCGGTCACCGAGGCGAGCGGCCGGAGCGGCTCCATGGAGGAAGCGCAGCGGCGGGCGCTGCGGCGCGGGCGGGCGCGGCTGGTGGCGGCCCTGCGGGTGGAGCCGCTCTGGGAACCGCTGGAGGAGAACGGCCTCTTCACCCGGGCCATGGTCGAGGAGCTGCAGGTCGGGACCGCGTCCCCCTCGGGCTCCGGGGTGGGGGGGACACACACGACACACACGACACACAACCCCCGTCCCCTTCCGCCCCGGGGGAGGGCCCGGGAGGCGCCCCCCGTCCCCCCCCCGGTCCGGGTGACAGGCCCTAAGGGAGGGTCCCGTGTCCCCGAGCATGGGTGACAGGCCTGGGGAGTGGCCCCCGTGTACCCTCAGCCCCCAGTGACAGGGCCAAGGCAGGGCCCTGTGTCCCCTGACTCTGGGCACAGCCCTGGAGGGAGGCCCAGTGTCCCCTTCCCCTGTGGAAAAGCCTGGGGGATGGCCCCCGTGTATCCTCAGCCACCGTGGCAGGGCCAAAGGAGGCTGCTGCGTCCCCTCAGCCACCGTGACAGGGCCAAAGGAGGCTCCTGTGTCCCCTCAGCCCCAGTGACAGGGCCAAAGGAGGCTCCTGCGTCCCCTCGGCCCCAGTGACAGGGCCAAAGGAGGCTCCTGCGTCCCCTCAGCCCCAGTGACAGGGCCAAAGGAGGCTCCTGCGTCCCCTCAGCCACCGTGACAGGGCCAAAGGAGGCTCCTGCGTCCCCTCGGCCCCAGTGACAGGGCCAAAGGAGGCTCCTGCGTCCCCTCAGCCCCAGTGACAGGGCCAAAGGAGGCTCCTGCGTCCCCTCAGCCACCGTGACAGGGCCAAAGGAGGCTCCTGCGTCCCCTCGGCCCCAGTGACAGGGCCAAAGGAGGCTCCTGCGTCCCCTCGGCCCCAGTGACAGGGCCAAAGGAGGCTGCTGCGTCCCCTCAGCCCCAGTGACAGGGCCAAAGGAGGCTCCCGTGTCCTCTCGGCCCCAGTGACAGGGCCAAAGGAGGCTCCTGCGTCCCCTCAGCCCCAGTGACAGGGCCAAAGGAGGCTCCTGCGTCCCCTCGGCCCCAGTGACAGGGCCAAAGGAGGCTCCTGCGTCCCCTCGGCCCCAGTGACAGGGCCAAAGGAGGCTCCTGCGTCCCCTCAGCCCCAGTGACAGGCCTGGTGCTGTGACCGCCTTGTCCCTCCAGCCCCCATGACAGGTGCAAGGGGTGGCCCACGCGTCCCCCTCGTTCCAGTGGCAAGCCCCAAGGGAGGGTCCCCTGTCCCCTCAGGCCATTGACAGACCTGGGGAGTGGCTCTCCCCCCGTCCCCTCATCCCCCGTGAGAGGCCCTTCCTGTCCCCTCAGCCCCGCTGAAAGGCCCCGGGGAGGGCCCTGTGTCCCCTCAGCCTGGCCCAGTGGAGGCAGCGGGGCTTGGAGCGGGGTCGGGGCTGGGGTTCAGGAGGCTACTGGGGGTCTCTGTGATGGTGTCCCCTGGGTCTTGGTCTCATTCGCTCCTTGTGGACACGCTCGGTGTGGATCCCCACGGTTTCCCCTCTCTGAGCGCCGGTGGAAAGGGCGAACGCGCTGTGTCCTGGGCTTTCCTCCCCTGCAGAGCGCCGGCAGCCGAGGACAGCAAGCCCGGCAGCTGCTCATCGACCTGGAGACTCGAGGGAAACGGGCTTTTCCTGTGTTCCTCTCCATCCTGCGGGACACGGGGCAGGGTGACCTCGCCGACGTGCTGGTCGAGGAGTGCGAACGCCCGCCGGCTGCGCCGCCGCAGCTGGTAGACCTGAGGCCTGTCAAGCTGGACCTACCTGGAGAAAAACTTAAGAAAAGCAAGCGTTGAGGGTGCGGTGGTTTTCTGGGCAAACAGCAGCGGGGCGGGGGTGGCAGCTGGGATCCCTCTCACCGTCCGTGAAGTCCTGAATTTTGTTCTCCTGGAGCGTGGCTTGTCGAGGTGACTACACATTGGGAGAACGTCGTGCTTTCTGGTAGCGGAAGCTTTTTTTTAAAAGGTGAGAATGGATTTTGCCACCGCCTCACCGTGGTGCGCTCTGCTCAATCTGCGTGCAGATCCAGCTTGGGCGGTTGCAAAGAGAAAGCGTCGTCTGTCGAACCCAGAACAGGGGAAGGCGGTCGCAGTGTTGCATCGCAGCCTCGCAGCAGGGTCGCTGCGGCAGGCGGCTCTTGGTTCGGGTCCCTCTGGGGATCCTGGGCTGGTTACCTGTGGCATCAAAGCAGAAAGGGGGGAAGATGAGCCCTGATTGTCCTGTGTCGTTACAGATCCGGACTTCCCTGAACGTTTGTCCATCCCGGTCCAAGTCGAGAGCACAAGACCTTGGACGCCTCCCGCTCCAGCCCGGGGTAAGCCGTGTCCCAGGCTCTTCCAGAGAGTGCCAAACCCTCGTTTCCAGCGCGTGGCAGGGTGGGAAGGGGGAATTGGGATGTGCCACCTTGCATCATGGGTGAGAGGAAGGAGTGGCATTAATTCTGGGAGGAACGAGTGTAACGTCTCAGCCCCGGAGTGCGGAGAGCTAAGCACCGCGTCTCTGTTGTGTGTTGTAGGTCCGGCTGCGGACGAGAGGAACCGCGATCTGGTTAGTATTTGGTTAGGCCAAAAGCGTTCCTGATAAAGGAAAAGCTCACTGCCTTGTGGGTGGCTACTGGCAAACAGCCCTGGGAGAGCCGGCTCCGGATCGGCTCCGGAGCGGGTCAGTCATTAGCCGGCTCCTCCTTAGCTGTATCACAAAAGAACGTAGCGCGGCTCTAAACGGTTTTCCAGCGAGGCAACCGGTGGTTTCCAAAGGCGCCGCCGAGCCGTGTGTTGTCCGCAAAGCAGCGTAGAGGCTTTGTAACGGCGGCGTTGAGAAACAGAAGCTGGGAAAACAGTATCGAGCACGTGCAACGTGCTTTGGCGTGTTGGGAAACGTGCGGGGAAGCGAGCATTGTGAACACAGCAGCCTGCGAGTCCGGCTGGATTAGCTGGTGAGCGCTCCCAATTAGAGAGTGTTTAATTGTGACGTGTGCCTGCCAGGTTTACGAGCTGAAAGCGGACCCGTGCGGACGCTGCCTGATCCTCAACAACGTCAACTTCAGTAGAGACTCGGACCTGTCGACTCGAGGCAGCTCCGACGTGGACTGCGAGAAGCTGGAGAAACGCTTCAAGGCCTTGCGCTTCGACGTCCTGACTCAGCGGGATCTCAGAGCTCAGGTGAGGCCGGCCGAAAAGCCGAAAGCCCCTGAACTGTGGTTCCCAGTTGGGATTTGTCGGGGAAGCGGCGAGGCTGTGTTTCTGTGAGAGCTCTGACGGGCTCTGTGCTGCGGGCAGCCCTGGGTGCGATTGTCCCGTGTGTACGGGCCTCAGCTGCCGCTCGGAGCGGCACAGGGCGCTCAGCCGCTGAGAGTAAAACAAGGGTCCCCGCTCACCCAGCGGCCCCAGGTCGGAAGCGGTGCCTTTAGGTGGCTAAGTCGCGTGGAAGAGCGGTGTGGTGTACGTTGGTGTGTTGTAAAGAGGAAGCGGTGGGGCGGGAAATCTGCGGAAGGAGAGCTGCCGACATTAAATAAGGGCAGAACCGCGGAAGTACTTGCTCTCTGCTGATGGCTGTTGCCGCCGGTATGTGGGGTGCGTGCTGTCGCGCTTCTGCTGGACAGCGAGCGGCAGAGAGATCGACCGGATCCTGCTGAGCGGTGCAGCCGCGATAGGCTGCTAGGAGCAGGGCCTGGCAGTGATCCGTGCTGGAGGTTCGGTTTGAAATCCTCTTACCGGGATGTTTTCCGTGTAGGAAATGCTTTCAGAGCTGCAGAAGCTGGCGCGGCAGGACCACAGCGCCTTCGACTGCTGCGTCGTGGTCATCCTTTCCCATGGGTGTCAGGTGAGTTTGTGGGGTCTCTCCCTTCGCTCGCTGGGCAGGCTGCCCCCCGGGGAACGGGGTTCATTCCCACGCTGGGTGAGAGGGAAGCGATCGGTCGTGAGTGATGTGATGGCCGTTCTGCCATCGCGTTTTGGCGCGTGGAGTTTCACTCTTGTACTGGGGTTAAAGAAAACAGGGGCTTCTCCGGTGTAATCTGATCCAGTCTTGCCCATGGCCTCGTGTTCTCCGTTTCGGAAGCGGGGGTGTATTGGATCAGATCAGAACGATGGCCAGAGAGCGCTGGCCCTCGTGCTGCGGATGTTCGGTCCCTCCAGCGCTGACGGGGAGACGCTGTTAATAGTGAAGCCTGTTTATCACAAGCCGGAGGCCTCGAGGGACGAGGAGGGGAGAGCAAGGGTTTGGGAAATGGTGTACGGGCCGCGCCCGTTGTCCCAGAGGACGAAGAACCCTGTCGCTGGAGGAGGCGGGATAGAAGTTGGATAATAGGAAGGGTCGGCTCGCTGGGCGTTAGATTGTTTCAAATGACTCCTGGCCTTCGCACAAACGTGAGGAAGCGAGGTCCGGTCTGGTAACTGTAGGCCACAAAGCACCCGGTCAGGCGCGGGCTCCCTCGGAACCGGCCTCGCCCTCCGCGTTACTAGCTCCTGGATTTTCCTCTTGCAGACGAGCCATATTCAGTTTCCCGGAGGCGTTTACGGAACGGACGGAAAACCCATTCCAATAGAAAAGATTGTGAACTATTTCAATGGGTCCCATTGCCCGAGTTTGAGAGGAAAACCCAAACTCTTCTTCATCCAGGCCTGTGGTGGAGGTGAATCTTTGTTTTAGCTCCCGAAGCAAAGCAGCTGTTGGGCGGCAGCAGGCTTCCGAGGTGCGGTTAGGCCTTGGCTTCTTGCTCCAGTTTTGTTCATCGCCTGTCTCTCCGGCTGTCTTCCCTTTCTCTTGGCCACCCGTCCATGCACGGGTTGAGTCTAAGGGCTCGGGCGCGAGCCTCTCGTAGGAGGGCAGTACCGATTTGTGTCGGTACTGGGACGGTTTTACTGCGCAGCAGGGACGCGGGGCAGAAGCAGGGGAGTAACGGCGGCACGGGTGAATCCAGGCCTTCAGCCGTGAGGTTGCTGCGGACGCACAGACCGAGGGCTCCGACTCAACAGGCACAGCCGAAGAGCCAAAAAGTTTTGTTGCCTTGGAGGGCCTTTGCTTTTTTGTCGCTGTCTTTTTGTCTTGTCCTGTCGGAGGCTGTAGGAGCGTGGAGTGCTTGGGTAAGCTGAACATCGGAGATTGCCTTCTTGCCACTTTTTGCAGAAAAAAGAGATCGAGGCTTTCCAGTGGCTTGCGATTCCCCCGGCGACGAAGCTCCTGGAGGTTCCCTGGACTCGGATGCAACTCCTTTTCAGGCTCCTGTGGGGAACGAGGATGAGCCGGATGCTGTGGCCAGTTTGCCCACGCCCAGCGACATCTTGGTCTCCTACTCAACTTTCCCAGGTGAGGCAGCCCGCGTGAATCCATCGCTGGGTACGGGGGGCATTAGAAAACAAGTCACAGCTTCGTGGCCAAAGTTGGGGGCACCTGCCTCTCTTGGAGATGGCAACCAGGGAGTGGCAGTAACTTGGTGAGACGAGAACAGCCAGCTGGCTTTAGCAATAATTTTCTCCTTCTTTCCCTGAAGGTTTTGCCTCCTGGAGAGAGAAGTTGAGCGGCTCGTGGTACGTGAAAACGCTGGACAGCGTGCTGGAGCAATACGCCCAGTCGGAAGACCTGCTGAACATGTTACTGCGGGTAGATGCTTTGGTTTTGTTGTTTGGTTTTGGTTTTTTTTTTATTTCCTCATGCTTCGTGTAGTCAGGAAGGGCATGAAGGAAATAATCAGAGCTGTAATGGGTCAGGGCGTGGAGGCCTGCGTCTAAAAAAGGAAGGAGGATATTGAGCCTGCAGTTCATGGAGTGCTAATTGGAGGTCCTGGGGAGAGGGCTAATGAGAAATAATAAGCAAGCGTCTGGCATTAATCTGTCAAAAATCTCTTTGAGGCCTCTCTAATGAGAAATAGTTTTGGAAAGACAGGCTTTAATCCTTGCCAAGGAAGCTGCTAAACCATTGCTTTAGATCAAGGCGTAGCTCATCCCATACTCCGAGCTGGCGGGAGACGGGGCGTTGTAAGCGTCCGGCCGTGTGTCCGGGCAGACTCGCTGGCTCCTCAGCCTCTCTCCTCCTGTTCTCAGGTGTCCAACGCCGTCGCCAGCCAGGGGACGTACAAGCAGATCCCGGGCTGTTTCAACTTTCTCCGTAAGAAATTCTTCTTCACGTGCAAATGACGTGCGGGCTCCGAGATCCCTGCCCAGCGCGAGGGTTACTTCCCCACTACCGGAGAACATCTGCTCCCACCGTGACTCGGCGTCGATGCTCCCGGTGGCCTTTGTCTGTCTGTCGAGGTGTGTGCCTTGAGAAATGCAATCTGTGAACGCTGTCCTTGCTGTGAAATAGGGATCAGATGGAGAGCGGCGCTGTGCTGCTGGGAAACCTTGGGGACGGAGCAGGGATGGAGCAGGAGAGCGCCCCCAGCTCCCAGCCGCGCTTGGCCTCCAAGTGTTTTTTCCGATGATCACAATGATTGTGTCCTTTGCTGCCCAGATAACTGATGGGTGGAATTAAGGTCTGGAACCTAAGTGGTATGGAATGATTTTTGCAATCAATGTTTCTTGTTTTCAGTAAAATGCAATGGGAAAAGAAAAAAAAATCTGTTGTGCTGTATTCCCTCATCCCTTCCGTCTCAGGAATGCCACTGCAGCATCTCCTGAAGGCTTCTCTAAAACAAGGACAGCAAGAAAGACTTTGCCTGAGTAATTTTTGAGCCTCCTGAAGTTAGTGGTTGTGCTTCTAATGCGACTGCCAGCATACGGAGACGGCATCTCGCATCCTTTTGAGGAGTCGATTGGATGCTAGCAGGGGTTAGAGCAGGAAACCGATGAGGATTCTTTTGACTGTCAGAGCTGAGGTAAAGCACTCGCCCCGATGAGCTGCTGCAGTGACAGGTTTGGATAGAAACCCTGGGTGGAGGGTGTGGGATTCGGCGTGGAAAGCATTCTCGGAGACCGAGAAGCCACCCTCGGAAGGCCCAGCTGCGCAGAGCCAGGGCAGGAGCGGCGAGTTGCACGTGCAGCTGCCTGGCCTTCGTCACAGGGGATGTTTTATGCTCTCTGGAAACCACGCAGGGGTTTCAGCATGGCGAAGGCAGATTGTGCTGTGTCCCTTTGCCTCAGCGTTGCTGGGGGAGCGAGGGATGCTTGCAGGGAACCTGCAAAGCTCCAAGCTGCATTTGCGGTCGCTGGGTATTTCCACCATCTTCCTTTTTTTTCTGGGAGCATTTTGGGTGCTTTGAGGTAGTTTAACACTGCTGGCAGAGTGATCCTCAGCCTGGGGCTTGGGTTTAATTGGTTTTCAAAGGGTGCTGAGGTTTGAGCAATGGCCAAAGGAACTGAAAACTTGAAAGAAATAGTTAAAAGTAGGGTGAGAGACAGGAGGGAGGGGGCTTGTTCCCCCAGAGGGTCTTAACTCTCGCCTTCAGTTGTTTCCCGGCCCTGCTGCTCAGGGGACAGTGTCCCAGGGGTGCATGCCTGGCTGGCTGTGTCAAAGCATCTGTGTCAGAAAGAAAAGCCTGTCAGAGGCCTGGAGTCCATCTAGTCAGGCTTGGTCCCCATCAGGTCCAAAGGGTGAACTGTGCCGCACCATGCAGAAGGGCCCGTTTTGGGCAGCACTGGCTCTCCCTAGGGACACTGCCCCTGGCATTGCCCTCCCTGCCTTGCAGAAGGACTCGCTGGGGCTGCCTTGAGGGTTGGGGGCCTTCATGAAGTGAAGGCAGACAGGGTGAGCTCAAGGCAGGTCATGCTTTACCCTAAAAAATTAGGAGCAGGGGATGAGTGGGACCTTTCCAAGCTGGTGTTGGGGTCTGGGAGGTGCAGCACCCCCCCGTAAAACATGGGAGCTCAGGAACCAGGGGTCAACTGGCAGGGCCAGGGCCAGGGTGAGCAGGGCAGGAGCTGGAGAGGATCTGATCCCGGTGGTTAACTCCTCCGGCGAGCCCTGCCACCCCCAGGGTCTCCAGCCTGCTCCCCAGCCCAAGAAGCCCCCCCAGCAGGCACCCACCCTGCTGAGCAGAGCGGGTGGTGGAGCCGGAGGTAACAGTGGTAATGATGGAGAAATATTTATTTTGTTTTTATTGTTTTTTTCTGGTTTAACTGGATAGCAAGTCAAGTAGGTAACAGAGTAAAGGTGTAAGTACTGTAAAAGCTTATTACACCAGTGTAAGCCATACAACAGTAAAAGACAGTTAATTAACAAACCGTAAGGAAAATATTGTAAAAAAAATAAAATAAAATAAAAAAAAATATATATATATACACACACACACACCAAGGTTTGCTGTTAAGCACACTGAAGTTTACGTTGTACAAGTAAAAATTACACTACATCATTAACAAACCTCAGTACTGGAGTTTAAACGAACATTTTTAGCTGTTACTTTAACTATTGATAATGCTACCGCTAGGGATAGGTGCTGTGCCGAATAATACCTGTGACTGTACCGACCCTGAGTAAACCGTAGCGACGTAGGCGATGGTGGAGGTAACCGGTGTAAGTTAGGGATACGCTGCCCAGCTGTGCCTGTAGGGAATAACGAACGGCCCCTGCGCTGACAGCTAACGCACAGCACCTGGAAACGAGGGGAGGGTCCAGTTACAAAGTTTAGGTATGTAAGAAGTTGTTCAAAAGAACTAAGCCAAAACAAAAGTATGTAAAAATGTAAAATAGGCTACTTAAATTTTTTTTTTTTTTGCTATTAGGGTAAAGAGAGTAATGTCACTTATAAAACAAACTTAAAGTAGCCTATGGAAGTGGTTCGTATTTAGGTGTGGAGCTACACTGCTACCTTTCAAGGTTAATATTTTATTTAGGTACTTGTAGCCTATAACCATTTTACAATGCAAACTTAAGATTTTTACTTTTATTGTGTACATTTTTACTAAAACCTAGTTATAAATCACAGAATCATGGAATAGTTTGGCTTGGAAGGGACCTTCAAAGCCCACCCAGTCCAACCCCCCTGCCAGGAGCAGGGACATCTCCAACCAGATCAGGTTGCTCAGAGCCCCGGCCAACCTGGCCTGGAATGTTTCCAGGGATGGGGCATCCACCGCCTCTCCGGGCAACGCGGGACAGTGTTCCACCACCCTCAGCGTAAATTGTAGTAGGTACTGTACTTGCCTGTGTTCACATAGGAGTAGCTGACTCACTACGCTGTTCCCTATGTTAGGAAGCGGGAGCGGCCACGGTCCCGGCTCCGTTCCCACCACCGCCGGCTGTGCGGGATGTGGCACGCTGGGTACCACCCTCAGCCCCATGGGTGCTGCAGGATGCCTGGGGCTCCCACACCCACCAAACCACCTCCGCGGAGGGGACATGGCGTCCCATCCCAGGTGGGACGAGTCCCACTGCACTGCCGTCAGCAGACCCGCGCCAGCGCCCCGACCACCCGACCCCGTCCCCAGCTCCACTTCGCACGCAGGCACAGCGCACCCGGCAGCCCTCTGCTCACGGCCCCCACCACCCACCCCATTTCTGCAGCCACTGCAGGAGGAGACCCACAGTACGATGCTCAGCTCCTGGGCCACAGCGTTGGGGCTGGCATTGTCCCACAGCTCCCACTGCCCTCAGCTCCCAGAGCCCCCAAGGACCATTCAGCCCACACTCAGCCCTGCCATGACCAACCCAGTTCCCTCAGAACCTCCCCAAAATATCAGCTGTGCCCAGGTAGCCCTGTACCAGCAAGGTCCCTGAGACATCCCAGAGCCAGCCAGGTCCCCTAAAGCATCTTTGGACCCCAGAGAGACCCCTAGAGCCCTCCCGGGTTCCCTTGAGCTCCCCAGAACCACCCGGTGTGACCCCAGCCCCTCTCCCCTCTGACCACCAGCCCCACCCCGAGCCCCCAGCACCCTGGCCATGGCTCCCACCCATCCTTCCCCACAACTGGGGGCAGGACAGCTGCCCACCTCACCCTCCCCGGGACCCCAGCCAGCCCCATCCTGAGGGCACGGGCCGAACCCCGGCATCGCTGGACACAGCCCTGGCATTCATCCCCACCTCCATCACGTGTCCCCCACCACAAAAAAAAAAAAAACCCGCCGGCCACACGAGGCCAG
>WHYT01017484.1:462997-506234 GCA_009806455.1 Tetrax tetrax
TGCTGCCATCCCTTGGGATCACGGTCTTCTCCAGCCCCGCCTCAACGCATTCGCAGACCCCTGTCCCCCTCTTCCAGCTCCATCCCGCGGCTACGGGGCGGGGGGGGGCCCAGGGTGGGATGCAGGAAAGCACCCATCTCAAACCCATCCCTTGCACCCCCAGATGATGCCCGCAGCACAAGGGTCAACCTATGTGGGCACACAAGGATGCGCCTTGTCCCCAAAATCAGCCCAGGCCAGCCCATGGAGGGGAGCCCTCGCCAGATCTAAGGGGGGAAATAGGGGATGCATCCATAACCAGAGCGCTGTGGCACGGCCGCTCGCCCCCCTGCTCAAAAGTGGGCATCGGTCACTGGCCATCGCACACCCCGGGGTGCCCCTGGGGAGGCCCTGCCAGAAAACATGCTCGCAGATGCTGCGGTTTCTGCATCAGCAAGCCACAGCCCCTCCATGCTGCTTTTAGGCTTTTTCATCCCGTTAAGAAGAAAAATAAAATAAAAAACCCTCAAAACCCCCACCGGGGCTGCGCTCACACCCACATCAGCCTCGGCTGAAAGGATCTGCAGAGGCCTCGGCACAGCCTGCTCCGCGCCATGCCAGGGCAGAGCGGCTGCAGGGGCCACGTGCGCTCCCGCTGCCCGCTCCCCGCACAGACCCCCTCCCCAAAATGCCGCTGCTCCCCAGAAACCAGGCTCTGCTCTCGCCCTCGGGAACACAAACGCTGGCGGCAGGGCTGCATCTGATGGTGACGGCAGGCGAGCGAGCCCATGTCAGTGCCGCATCCGCACTGACCGGGACTTGGCTCTCCTCTCACCCGGCCACTGGAACACCTGGGCACGGCCCACGCAGCTCTTCTTCCTCCCTTCCCAACACCACACGGCAGCTCGTTCCAGCGTTCTTGGCACCCCACGTCCCACGTTTCCCACATGCCCTGGGCTCCAGCTTCCCTGGGACGCTGCGGCAATGGGGGGGTCACAGGATTTGCACTCGGATGGGGACAATTCCGTACATACACGCACACAGAAAAAAAAACCAAAACCAAACCATACCGGGCTACAGTAACTCAACCTTTAGTAACAAAAACAGCACTATTACAGAAAACTAAGGTCCTACACACACTACAGTCACACCAACGGGCCCAAAAATCTACGAGACTCCTCAAAACAAACCCATACCTTGTTGGGCACCCAAAACTAGAGAGTCCACAGCGCAGTGATCCATGCCTGCTGTGGACTCAGCAGGGCCTTCACCTTCCAAAGGCCCACATGCGGCCCCCTCCTACGCCCCTCGTCTCTTGGCAGGTTCTGCCGTGGGCTCTCTGGCCTTCTGCTTGCCCTCGCAGACAGGCTCCTGGGCTGGCAGGGACGCTTCTTCCATCCTGAGCAAAACCGGAGGGGGAAGGCGTCCGTCACCGTGTCAACCCCCCAAAACCCAGCTGGCCCCTGCACTTGCACCTCTCCAAGGACCCTCCCCACACCATGGGGTGACGCTGAAGGACATCAGAGCAGCAAGCGCCCTGCACGCACCGGCCAAAACTTCAGCAGGCACTTTCCCTGTGCCCATTCCTCGGGCCCTGGACAGCCCTTCCCATCGGCTCCCACGCCTGGCTCCGTCCCAGCCCTCCACCCCAGCCGATGCCGTCGCTCTCCCTGGGTCCAGCCCCCCGCACCGGGGAATTTGCCAAGGGTCCCCCGACTCCGCCACTGCCTGACTGCGCTGGGCCCTGCAAGGCACCCGGCCTCCCACTGCGGGCGGGCTCCTACGGGCACACACGCCTGCACAACACCTTCCAAGGAGCTGCACCACCTTCCCAACCCCTCGACAACAAGAACCACCCCTCATGGCACCCCCAGCCCAACTCCCTCATTCTGGGCTATATTCTTCTACTTTTTTTCCCTTCTCTGGAACAAAGGAGTCCCTAATGTCCTGGCGTTACTCTGCCCACCTGGCAGTGTGCCTTGGGGCACAGCACAGTGAAATTGCTGCAATACACCAACAGAACTCGCAGGGTGCACTAAGAAACAAGAACCAACAAGAGCAACTGGGATATGGTCTGGACCAGCACCTCCTCTCGGCTTGGGCTTTGCCTATTTGTGCTCCTTTTGGATCTTTGGTCGCAGGGAACGTAACTCCATCGACATCAGCCTCCAAGCAGCCCAGCCACATCCCTACCAGCAGCCCAGAGTGGCTGGGAGTCATCTACACTCGCTCCAGCTTCCGGAGAGATCCTGCTCTCTGCCCACACCTCCCAGATCCACCCCGGTTGAGGGAGCCCGGGGCTGAACAGGCAGAAGCCTTTGTCGTCGACCGCTTGGCTGGAAGCCCGGGAGGCGGCGCGCGGCCCAGACTGCCCGCGCAGCGGCATCCGCCCTAAACCAGCCGGCTGCTTTCCCACCGCTGCGGCTCGCAGACCTTGGGACGGGCCAACCAGGCACGAGTGCGCACACACGCACAAACACACCGTGCAAAGTATTTATTCAAAAGAGGTCTGCACGCACCGCGTGCTCAGCTGCCGTTTCACCCTGCACACCTGGCAGTGGAGACTCCGACAGCTCCCGAGCCCCCGCACTGATCCATGTGCCTCAAACGGACCGTCCCCTTCACATCTCAGCGCAAACCACAACGGAGAAAGCAACCGAGGAAAGAGATCTGTCCTCTCCCTGAGCAGCGGGGGGCTCGTTTCTGCCCGCTGCCCACCAGCAAGCCCAGATGTTGGCAGGAGTCAGGCCTGGCCCCAGGCCACCGTCCCAGGCCCTGAACAGAGCGGGGGAAAGCCGCAGAGCTGCTCTGGCAACGCCGTTTTCCTTACTCAGAAAGAAGGGGCACTAACAAAAGGAGCTTTGCCCTTTTCCACTTGGAAAACCCTCGTTTGGCATCAATTTGGTGGCTCAGAAATGTCTGGCTGGCACGAGGGGGACAGGGGATGAGAAGATACATGGGGTGGTCCTTCTGTAAAACACCACAAATTACACTTTTGCTGTTTCCAGTCTCCATTTACTTCAGCGCACCAGACCCAGTGGCATTCAAGTTTCTTTCCCCACGCTCTTTTGAAAAAACCTGTCCCGGGGAAAGTTTGTCTAGTCCTCGTGCCGCAGCGCTACGCACCCATCATGTCCTCCACGTTGCAGCTTCCAGGGAGCCCTGACCACTTCTGCACCCACAGACTGAGCCCCTCTTACTGTAGGTTTGGGTTTTTTTTAAAAAAAAACAAACAAAAACCCACCAAACCCCAGCAGCCTCTTTTTAGGTCATTTGCTGGCTCCCTGGTGCTTTCTCCTGGATCTCCTCGTACTTGGGCGGAGGGGTCAGCGGCTCTATCGTGACAGGGGCCGTGCTGTTCCCCTCCGCGAGGTTTAGTCTGATGTCCTTCAGGTGCAGCTTCTCCGACTTGATCCTCCGGACCTTCAGCGGCTTCAGGCGCTTGCTCAGGCGCGAGTTGTGCCGGCTGGGCTGCCGCTCCGTGTCGGGCTCCGCGCCGGCAGCGCCCGGCGGCTGGCTATTTTCGTCGAGCCCCGTCAGCGACTCGTAGGAGGGCAAAGAGACGCTGATCCTGTTGCTCCTGTCCGAGTCTCTGGCCTCAGAGTAGCCCGTGTTCATCACCTCCTCGTAGCTGGGGACGTAGTACTGGGAAGATGTGTCTTCATCCTCTTCTGGACTAGAGGGGACAAAATTCAGGCTATCAGTAGCACATCTTTTCAGCTTCACTAGGGGTAGGGAGCAGAGAATAATACAACAGCAAAAAATCCCAAACATTTTCTTTGCCCTTCTACCTTACACACCAGTTCCTGTTGCTGTGACAGAACAGATCGCAACCTCACCTGCATTCAGACACGCTATTGTTTCCTTGTGACGTACGTCTGTCTTCGCACATCACTTCCCTGGCCTACAAAACCTCTTTCTTACTGCACAGCAGTCATTTCTGACATTCCCAGCAGAACACAGCCTTCTCCCCTCTCGATAAATCAGTCAAAATTCGTTTGAAAGGGACATCACCACCCTTTGTCTTTGCCATTTCGGGTTGGGTAGCTATGCTGAGTTTTGCTGCCTAGAGATTGGGCTGCACAACACGTGCCCATCCATGCTACAGGTGCCTGTGCGTAGCCTGCACACACGTACTTGGCGTTTCTTTGGCATCATGGCGTTACCTTTACAACCCACCAGGGAAAAGCAGTTTCCCGGGTGGATCTGCACGCACTGACGTACTTCTCTGCAGACACCAAGGGCAGCGTTCCCCAGGCAGTGGACAGCAGAGCCATCGCCTCCTCCTGCCACCTCCCACCCCACGTTGTCCCAAAGTCCCCTCACCTCTCGGCACAGGCGCAGCCCGCACGGGGCACCGCATCGATTCCCCGCAGTGCCGAGACGGCTGGCCACTTCTCCCGCACCCTGTGCTGGTTCAGACCGTGCCTGCTGCGGCAGCAGCCTTTGCTCTGCTCGTTCCTTGTGCAAACAGGAGAGCCCTGCAGACTTTCACCAGGTCTACACTCCCTCTCCTGCCACTGCCGACCTCCGGCTGCACCCAGCGAGGTGGCACGTCCTGCATCTCCTGCTCCTCACCCGGCTTGCCCCCGAGATCCCGCTCCTCTGCGCTAACCGTTAACCACTGTGCCCCATGCCACCTCCCCACACGCTGCTTTTGTCCTCACAGAAGCCTGGAATGGCACATCACAGCAACGCTGGCTCGGCCACAGCTCCGTCTACACCCCACCTTACTCCCAACCAATGCTCCCTTTCAGCCACAGCACCGTCAATGCAGCTGGAGCCGTTCCGTCCTGATCTCCGTGACACGTTCGACCCCTAAACCACGAGACCTGCTTGCCTTTGTTTTAGCACTCGCTGCTATCAGCCTCACTCTCCTCGCTCCTGACCTCCTTGAGGACTTAACAACAGCTCTTGGTTCCTTTCCTACTCTCGATCCCCCTCCCTTTCTCCCCAAAAAAGGCTCACCTGTCCTCCTGGTGCGAGGGCTCGGCAGACGCCTGGTGCTGCACGTGAGGGATATCTTCACTTTGCCTCTTCTTGTCCCGGATATTCAGGCAGATGGAGAGCAGCAGCAGCAGCACGCCCGCCCCCACCAACACGTAGGCCACCGAGAAGGTCTTGCTCTTCAAAATGCCGCCGTTGCCGCGGTCGGGCTTGCTGCTGTTCACGGCGTGGGTGGAGGGTTTGTCAGCGGGGCCGAAGCCAGGGACGAGGTTCCAGACGGCCATGATGATGCCGAGGACCAGCATCCCCAGCCCTATGGCCGTCAGGGCGTAGTGCGAGCCGTTGGCTCGGGACTGGGCCATCGCTCCCGCTGCTGGCTGGCCGGCCGGGCTGCCCCCACCTTACAGCATGGCTCGGCTCGGGGGGGCCGGCAGTCCTGCCAGCGCGCGTGCGGTCCCCTCCCCAGGCAGGCGGTGAGCTCTGGGAAGAGACAGAAAGCCATGGTTAGCGCACAGCGGGATGCACAAGCCACACAGCTACCATTTCTGTAGCCACCACAACATTATTTTATCCCAGTTATGCTGGAAGTCTAATTCCTCCGCAGTCTAATCCGTGCCTGCGGAGAGCACGTCGGGCCATAACACGGTGGGGTCCTTGCTGGCCGTTCTCCTCGCCACCAGCAGCCGTCCCCGGCTTCGTCTGCCTCCCTCCCTGCTGCTTTTGGGCTTGCAGCACAGAAAGTGAAGCAGTGCCACCGACTCTTTCCTCCCTTCTCCCCACCTTTGCAGGAAGCCTTTGCCCAGCTTCAGTGCAACCAGACACATTACATCGCTCCCGGCTGCGATTCCCTCTCTGCTGAGCTGCTGCGCCAGTTGAGCGTCCCGTACCGAGGGGCAAAGGGCGGGGGGGGGCTCCTCTCCAGCCCTTGCCAAAACTGCTAAGCATTCACCACGGGCCTGAACTCCCTGAGCACCCCAGGGGCCTGTCAAAGGGAGACATCCCCTCCAAATCTGACCCTTGGCTTCTTTCTCAGCCGCAATATCCACAAGCCTCAGGAAAGACCCAAATTAATTGCATTTGCCATTGATTTCTGTTAGCCATCCTTAGCAACGCGCTAGCTGACCTCTTCGCACCACAAAAAAGCCGCCACCACAAAGACCTCCACTGTTTGCAGAAACCCTCCCTGCTCGGTGGAGCTGCGCTGCCTTAGACAACCAGCTGCTGTCAACGCAAACCTGACACCGCTCAGAAACAAATCTCTGGCTATACCACCTCGCTTTTCCCCTCCTCCAGATGGAGCAGGGCTGCTTGCGGCGCTGGCTGCCCGCCCTGCAATGCCTCCCTGCCCGGAAAAAAAGAAAGCAAAACTGCTGCTCTCACAGCCAGGCCAACCCCACAGCTTCCTGCGACCTCTGCCAGCAAGGGCTGCTCCAAAATCACGTCCTCGGCACAGCCCGCGGCTTGTTTCTGGCCAGCTCTCGCCCACCCCGGAGTGACACCGGTTCTGCTGCCAGGGCACGCGTGGGAATTCCTCCTCCTCCGCCTCGATTGAACGTCTGCGTTTTCCGAGTTTCCAGGACCAGATGTGCTCACTCCCAGCAAACCACGGGCGAGTAACTTGGATCCCTGCAGCAAAGCTCCCCGCCTTCCACCACAGCGAGCCATTCAGCAGCCTCCCAGTTTTACGCACGGGCCAAAACCAGCGTGCAGCTGCACAAAACATGCCAGGGTTTTCTCCTGTCCTTCCCGGCTTCTCGATGCTTGTTTGTGCTCAGTCCACCCTTTGATCCGCTGCTGCGTGCTGTCTCCGTAAACGCCCTCACCCCTCAGTTCGCCGGTCCCAGGCTTTGCCGTTTGCTTGTTTAGCTCGAGCGCACGCCTAGCTCGCAGGGCCAGTGGCCAGAATAAACCAGCCTTCCCAGAAAACAGACCGGCTCCAGCTGCTTGCAGGAAAAGATGGGCACGCAGGCCCAGAAAGGAAAAATCTGCAGAGCGGCTTCCCTGTCGCAGGCCCGCTCACCGCCTGCGCCCCATCACTGCTTCGGAGCCTCCCCAAGGAATGGCCCAGCACCAGGGTGGCCAGCATTCGTGTGGATCCGAGCACGGCAAAGTCATCGCTCCCGCAGCCTGTCCGGGGTTTACTGGGCGAACAGGAGCTGCCGAGCCCTGCCCGACGGGAGCTGCTGGCAGGCAGGGGCAAGCCCACCATTCCCTGAGACACGGGTTAGCACTGTGCCCTGCCCCGCTGCAGAGCCAGGCTGCTGCCAGGCAGAGCCCTCTGCCCCTTGGGGAAGAAATCTGCTGCCCTTGGCTTTAATTCGGCCCTAGCCAGCGGCAAAAAAAGGCCACGGCCCAAAGGTCCTCACCAGCATCCCGAGAGCCATCGCCACTGCGCAGGCTCATGAAATCACGCACGGGGCAAACTGCATCACACGTCCTCTTCCTTCGTCCACCTTCTGCCCCGTCAGTCCCCGCTCCTGGCCACGCCGGCGATGCCCAAGCCTGTGGCGAACACCGCTGAGGCTCTCATTTATCAGCACCTCTCCTTCTCATCTTGGGTCTCCCACGCTTTGCTACACGGGCAGCTGGTGGCTTTCTCCCTTTCCTGTTTATCCGAACAGGCTCCCGTCTCCGTGCTATTTGGCAAAGCATTTCACAAAGGGACGTTGGCCAGCTGAGATCTCACTTGCAAAGCGCCGCCATACGTGTGGGACAGGGAAATCACGCTGCACGCGCGGTGGGCACTGCAAACACGCAGGGCTGTAACATTCGCCCGTGGTGTCTAAGCCTCCAGGCCCATTCCCGATCTTTCTGGCTTCCCATGGGCACCTCGCCCAGGATTTAGGCTTCTACGTAAAAGTTTTACGCAGATCCCTTGCTGTGCTGCCCTGCAGCCCAGGCAAATCAGATTACAGCGGGAGACCTGCCGTACAGGCGCCTCTCCATTGAATTAGCTCTTCTTTCGCCTTTCCAGATCGCACTCCTATCGCAGTTAGCAACGACCCCGGGGCCCTGCCGTCAGCGGGCAGAGAAAGGAGCTGCTGCTGTCTCCAC
The DNA here is from genome assembly GCA_009806455.1 of Tetrax tetrax. NCBI lineage: Eukaryota > Metazoa > Chordata > Aves > Otidiformes > Otididae > Tetrax > Tetrax tetrax. The sequence goes on from WHYT01017484.1 coordinate 470,978, forward strand.
CTCGGGCCCAGCATCCCTGGCACTGGAGCAGCAAAGGCGCGCAGCGAAGGGGTGCCGCACCTTGAGGGTACAGGGAAGCCTCAAACCAACCAGACTCACCCCAAAAAACTCACTGGGGCTGGTACCGCATCTCCAAGGTAGCGCCTACTGCAGCCCCCGTTGGCAACCGCACCCCTCTGCCCGGTGGGCGAGCGGTGGCCAGGTGCTCCTGCCCCCCTCCGACCTGCCCACGTCCCCTTCCCTCCACCCGCGGCGTGGGGTCTTCCCTGCAGCCAGCCGCACCTTCGTCCCCGTCCCACACACGCTCGCGGCCCCACACTGCGCCGGCAACGATTTACACCAGGATCTCCAAATCATTAAACTCCACCCGCGCAGCTGCTCCGCCAAGGGTGCTCCGCCGTGCTTCCCGCACCTCTCACCGGCTCCCTGCGGGCTGCCGGAGCCAAGGGACGCCTTCTGACTTCTCCTGGGACGTTTCCAACTGTTATTTTGGCATGCAAAGGCTCGGGATAAGCCTCTTCTCAAGCATCGCACCGGAGACACCGGCCCCACCGCGAGGACACAGACCCTGCGACGGAGCCAGCCCCGGATCACGCTCTGCATCCCGGTGCTCCTGGTGAAACGCCCGCCCCGTTGGGGTGACTCACAAGGAAGCACGACACCCATCGCTGCTCTCGGCAGCACCCACGCTCCTCTGCCCTCCGCAACCTTTGGATTTTTCCCCTCCCGTGACATCACCTTCCCGCTCGTGCTCCAGCAGCAACACCTTGGTCATGGGATCAGCACGGATGAGTCTGCAGTTTGGGAATCAGGTCAAATCCCGATGCGGTCACAGGGCACTGAGCTCCAGGGCTTCCTCGCTCCGAGGAAGAGTCGGAGCGCGATGCAGCATGTCACCCCGGAGAGATACATCCCCTCGGAGCCTCCACAAGCCAGCGTACGACTCCAGCGCCAGCTGTCGAACACAAAACTAATTCTCTAAAAAATGTTTTGAGGATAAAAAACCGAAAACTATTCTCCAAATACCTGCGGAGCGCGGAGGCCGCTGCACGCGAGGTTACGTCGGATGACCAGAGGCACAGCTCTCCCTCTCCCCAAGCCGCTCCCAGGGCTGGCGGCAGACCTGCACCCACCTCTCCCCAGTTTGCACCCACAGGGTCCTCCAGCTACTTTCCCCAGGAATCCTCCACGCCGAAGATCGCTTGCTCATGAACGGGGATCTCCAGAGAGCTTTGCACCTTCTGGAGGTGGGGCTGGAAGTCCCAGGGGTTTGGCCCCAGCCCCAGGGCCGGCTGAGCTGCTCAGAAACGGGGGTCACGCCGAGCCAGGCTGGGCTTCACCACCCCGCCCGGCCCCAGCTCCGGGGCACAGACAGCCCCACATTAGCTCCTCTGCAGCAGCGCCAGCACGCGAGGCGCTGCCTTCATCTTCATGCTTGTGCCCAGACAACCTTCTCATTAACCACCTGCCCTGCTAATTGGTGTCTGCCACACATCCTCAGGAGCCCCTTCCCACAGCGGCAGTAACTCTTCTTTTTTGGGGGGGCGGGGGGGTTTCCTTCTCGCAGCCCACATTACACCTGCCCCAGCAGCAGGGACATTTCTGACCAGAGGCAGCCTGGAGGATGCAGAAAATTCCCCACAAGGAAAGGAGGGAGAGAAATACTCGGAGCTATCCAGCTGGCCTGGGGAACAGCAGCATCGCTGCTGATTTGGCCAATTCCTGTTCATCCGGACAAATCCCCAGCCCATTTTAGAGCACCTCTCCGGGGAACACAGAGACCCAGAGGGACAGCCCCGTGCTGACTATCAGGGCTTTTCCACATCTGGCTGCTTCTGTTTCCTGCCAGGAGCGCACGGGAACGCGCCCACGTTCATCACTCTTTGCCTTCCCTACGGACACTTTAAAAGCCATTTCACCACCTTTTTTTTTTTTATTTTATTTCTATTTTTGATGACTCCTCAGCGGGACTCCTGCAGACAGCACCAGGCGAGCAGCAGTGTTCCCTCAAACCCCTGCACAAGGCTCCCCCCGTCCCAGTCCGGCGCCAGCCCACCCCAGAGGGAAGCCCAGTGTCCCCAGTGCCACAGCTTCCTGCGAAAACAAGGGCGTCACGGGGAAGCACAGGCTGCTCAGGCCAGGCTGCTGCAATCCGCCCGGCCACCGCAGCCACGCTGACGGCTGCAGAATAACAGCGACGGGGCTCGCAAAAACGCCCCGTTCGCACAACGCAGCGCCCGGCCCCCTCTCCAGCTCAAAGGCATCCGCCACCGCGTCCTTCCTAGCGCTGGACACAGCCACCACCAGTTTAAGACCCGGCACCGATCACACAAGCCACAGCAGCCACATCCTCCGAGCCTGAACCGTCACTACGCCACAGCCAGCCGTTCGCTTGAACCTCGCCATCGATACCTGCGATGCTGCCTTCCAGACTTTCTCTCCCCACCGCTTCATTGCGGCCATCGGAGCAGCGCTTGCTGCACACCCCTAACCGACTCGGACAGATTGATTTTCTGTTGATTTTCTGTTTACAGCCCTGACCGCTCGTTCCTGGGGATAACGGTGGCACTGGACGAGCATGCCGGCCTGGGAAAATCCCAGCGCTTTGACTTGGTCTCCTTCCCGCTTTCCTGTGAACTCCACTTTGCACCATTGTGTTTCAAATTTTTTTTTTTTTAAGATTTTCCTATTCTGCTGTTTCCTGACGAGACAAAGCTGTTCCTCCCCACAGCCTTCCTGTGGTTTTTGGTCTGTGACCTTGCCCCGTCTCCGTGCCAGATAACCCGCTCTCCTCTGGAGCCTTCCAGCGCCCGTAGACATGATCCATCTGTCCTCCTGGTGCCGAATCTGGCATTCCCGCTGCCTCAGATTGCTTCCCAGCCCTCCTGGAGTGCTTTAGACAGTTCCTGTCACACCATGGGAGCCCCCAGAGCCTCATCTCCCCTCCCCACAAGCCCCTAACCAGAATGCTGCCCTTCCATCAGCCTCACCTTCCTCATCCTCAGCCCCAGCTTTCATCTCGCCTCTCCCCACGCTTTTCCAAACAGCCTTCTCCAGGGAGCAAGACCCACAAACCAACCCCGCCGCTGACGGCAGAGAGGAGCCAACGGGGCCGAAAGGGAGAGGCGGGCGATGCGGGGGAGGAAGGACGGAGCCGGTCGGGCAGCCAAGTGACGCGCGGCAGCCAGGCACAACGCAGCAGCGCGCAGCCAGTCGGGCACAGGTATTCTGGGGAGGGACGGAGGCTGGCTGAGGGATTTACAGCCCTGCACGCTACCTGCACAGCTCACGCGGGATTTCCAGCTGCTTTGGCAGAGCCTCGACGCCAGTTTCTGCCTAAGAAATGCAGCGGGACCTAAAACAGCGTTGGGTAGTGTTTGGCAGACAGACACGTACCTGGGCTGCCGGCCCTGCCCTGCCTGCCCCTGGGATCTCGGTGGGAGCGTGGCTGTGGGCGGCCTTACTGCACCACTGCGGCGCCGAGCTCCGCTGAGCATCACCGACACTGGGCTGTCCTTAGGGCACCGCCGGGCCAAACATTCCTCCTTCCCCAGGCACTTCCCTTCCCGAGGATTTTCCCGCCTGTGTAATTAGCTACAGATAAAAATCAAAGGCCTCTTGCACGCTTCCGAGTCATTTCGGTTGAAGGTCGGCTCCGCCAGCCCCACACCCACGCGTTCCCCATTGCCACCCGGGATGTTTCCCTTTCTGGCCATCACGTCGAGATGTCCAGGGCCTTGGAGGGCTGCAGGATGCTGGGTCACATCACAGAGGGATGCAACGCTGCTGCATCCCACCCAGCGGCGGCCGCAGTCTGCACCAGAGGAGCTCCAAGGAGCCTCAAAGCCCACTCGTAGCTGCAGCCTGCGAGCTGCAGGCTGTGTCCATCCCTCCTGCTGCAGCTTCCCCTCGCCCAGGCTCCACCACGCAAAGCCAGGGGCAGCCAGTCTCCCACGGGATGCACTCACAGAACGGCCAGTTTCTGCTCGCACGGCCGCACTTCCCAACAAATGCCAGGCTCTGAGACGCTCGCCCCCACCACAACGCCTCCAAAAGGCAAACACCGACGTCTTTGCAGACTGCTGCCGTGGGATGCACTGATGGCAAGGGTGGCTCTCCCACGTCCAGGAGGGCATCGACCCCCAACATCCCCTCACGTGCAACCTCCGCAGCAACATGGCACCTCAGCCCCCTTCTGTTGCGAGTCCCAGTGCCCAAAACCTGGCAAGAGGCTGCGACAGAGGCCATGCTCAGCGCGGGAGGAGCAGGGCCAGCAGGCTTCCTCCCCTCCCAGCCGCTGGCACCAGGCTGCCGAAACTCACAGCCCCCGAAAAACCCACACCTGCTGGCATTTCCTACCTGACTTTGCCTTCCTACCTGAGGATTTGGCGGTTCTTCCTGCACCCATCAGGATGATGCAGAATTAAATCATTGCAGCAGGCAGAGACAGAAGCTTCCTAGATTCACTGTGCCCATCACGGGCCATATCCCAAAGCCACGGGGCAGGAGGGTGCGTGTCGACCCAGCGCACGCCTAGGGTGACTAACCACACACGCTGGTGGCCGGCCACACACACCGGCTGCAAAACCCCCGCTGCGGTTGCTGCCTTGCTCTCACGGTGGGATTGCTTCCTAAACCATCACTCTGGAGATGTTCGCAGATTTGCCAGAGCCCTTCAAAGCGCCAAGTCGTTCTTTCTCTGGCGGTAACGGCACGACAGGAAAACCTGGAACCCCACTGACCGCCGTTCAGTTCATAAACCACCCAGCGCGGACCTGCCCAGCGCAAGTTTCCTTCTCTTTGCCTTTGTTTGCCTTCCAAACAGACCCGTGCACACGCCGTCCCTTGCACCTTCCTGGTGACTGACGTCTTCGAGCGCCGGGCTCCCCATACGCCGCTCGCCTGCCACGCTGCCATCCGTGGGAACGGGCCGCACAGACACGGGTGGGCTCGGCGCAGGGCTCCTCTTGCGCCCTCCCCTCCTCCCAACGCCCAGCTGCTCCTTCCCAAAAGGAGAGCTGCGCCTTTCCCTGCTCTTAGGCCACCCCGATACCTGCCAGAGCTGCCGAGGTGCCCCAAGCCCATGTGTCACGCACGGGTGATGGCAGGGACGGACCCCCACCACACCACCGCTCCCAAAATCCTGATCCCCCCCCCTCTTCTCTACCGCCCGCTTGCCCACCCTGGTTTGGGGGTGTTTCCCCCCACAGCCCCTCCACGGCTGATTTTGCCTTTCTAAGCTGGGTGCTCCTCTCTGAAACCCCCACACCAGGCCGGTCCCGGCCCCTCCAAGCTGCCCCGGGGCTGGGGGACAAAACCCAGGGGGGTCCGGGCCTCACCCCGGGGTCTGAGCCTGACCCGCTCCTGTCCTGGGACCGAGCTTTGCGTGCCCCTTTCTCCGGGTCTAGGCCCGACCCCGTCCCTCCCCCTGCCCCGGGCACCGCGGGATCGAGCTCATCCCCTCCCGCTCCCGCTCCCGCTCCCCGTCCCGTTCTGGGGCAGGGGGTCCCCTCGCTCCCGGTCCAGCCTCACGTACCCTCCCGGGGGGCGTCTGTGGGTCCGTCCCGGTCCGGTCCCCTCCTGGTCCGGGTCCTTTCCCCTCTCGGTCCGGCTCCGGTCCCCTCTCGGTGCGGTCCCCTCCGGACCCTCCCCTCCCGGGGCGGTGCTTGCCGGGCCCGGCCCACCCTCAGCGGGGACCGGCGCTGCAAACCGGGAGACTGGAGAACGGCAGGAGCAGGGAAAAGGGGCCCCAAACCCTCTCATCCTCCTTCCCACGGCTTTGACAAACTTTACACAGCTCCGCACCCCAGAGCCGACCCGACCGCAGGGCTGATCCTGACCCCCCTGACCCGCTCCCGTCCGTCCCCGCTCCGCAGCTGCGGTTTCTTTCATTATTTTTCTCAAAAATTCTCAGAAGGTCGGCGGCTGGGTGAACCAGGCGTTTCGGTTCCCCTTCGCCAGAAGCCCTGCGCTTCCAGCGCCGATGGGCTCGGCCAGGATGTGCGATGGCGGCACCCACGCCGGATTTCTTCCTTTTCCCACGCTCGCTGCGCGGCCGGCTGCGAAGGGGTCAGATGCCAGCCCACCGGCCCACGCTGCTGCCCACGACTCCTACAATCCAGCACGCAAGATGTATCGATAAAGTCTTTCTTCCCACGCCTCGTCCCCTGCACGGGTCACGGCTGGGCCCACGGGGTGCGTGGCCCGCTCCAGGCAGGGTCCGCACAGCGCTCCGAGCACCGTGGCCCCCATTTCTGCTTTAAAAACCAGTTTGCATGGGATCCGCGCTACGGAACCAGCTCGTAGCCATGAGCGGAGCCCTTTCCTCAAGCGAGCAGTTCCCAGAAGCCTGTTTGGAGGAAACACCAATCGATCCGCCTCATCGCTCCCATTCCACAGGGTGAAGCTAACATCCCCAAAAAGCCTGGCTTGCGTTCCCAACGAGCCTGGAAATGGCTTTTATCAGGCAGCTGCCCTCTAAAACACTCACAGTTAACCACCCGCTCTCCGGGAAGAGCCATCCTGGGTACGGCCCTCACCGGGGCCACTGGCCGTGTGCCTCAGTCTGGTAGCCAGACAGTCCCGTGGCTTCCAGGCTGAATCGCAGGGACCAACCCGTTGGCTCCTAGCCCCTCTTTGCTAGGACGCCGCTAACGAACAATTAACAGCCGCAGTTCTGCATGGGGTCACGGGAACTGGGCCAATACTCCCTAGGCAGGAGCTGTGTCCAGTGTCACCTCTCTCCCGCTGCCATCCCAGCAGCAACTGGGACGTGTTTTTCCAGGCCCTTCTCACGCCGAGCTGCGATAATAAACAAATTCTGCCAGAGATGACACTCAGGGTGGGTTTGTCCCAGCCACGAGCGAAAAAAGCAGCATCGCTACGCTTGCTGGACCAGCCACTGCAGTTTTTCCTGTCCCTTTAGCCCCGCAAGTCCTCACGGAGGCAAAAACCGTCACAAACCCAACACACCTTGTCACATCTCCTGGCGTGAGTCAGCCCGCCACAGCCCTGGCTCCGGGGCAGTGGTGCTAGGGATGCCGGGTGGAAATCCCCTCACCCCATTTTCCTGCATCTCTCCTACCAGCACAATCCCGCACGGAACCGATGGTATTTTCCACTGACTCACCTGCCCCGGCTCCTCGTGCACGGCAGCGCTGCACTTCCCCGCTCACAGTACCTTCCGACTCTAATCAAAGGCCAATTTTGACAGACAGGCTATTAAAAAAAAAAAAAATTAAATACACATGCATATGTTTTTTTTTTTTTTCCTTGTATGGATTGTTTTGCTTTTTCAGGCTTGGCCAGCTGCTCAGGTAACTTCCCCCTGCTCCTTCCCCTCCCCGCAACACCTTTCCGTGTCAAACACAAACCTGCCGCCTCCAGCAGCTCCGGCAGCCGGTAGCTACAGCGGGGAATTGTCTTCTGCGCAGGTTACCTGTGAGAAAGCCGGGGGAGAAACACACTTTCTGCAGCGACTGTCACCGATCCTGCCTGTCCTGAGCTGGAGCAGGGTCACCCACCTCACGGAGGAGTACAAAGGGGACATTCATAACGTGGCTCCTCGGGTTCCCGCTCGGCAACGCTGAACATGGGCCAGAAATGGCCTTTTCCACGGCAGCAGGGATGGGTGAGACAGCCGCACGTTTCTGCGTCGGCACACTCCAACCATTTTGGCTCTCCCTTTGCTTCCTTGTCCCCTTCGGAGCAGATTTTTACCTCCTCTCCCCTCGTGATGCTCACCCCGGCTGGTTTGCCCGTCCTTAAACAAAGGGGGATCACTCACAGACCTCAATGGGCAGAGCCTGGATGGCTGCTACCACACCTGCCTTCTCTGTCACGTACCTTGGCAGGGACTAACGAATTTACATGGATTTCTTCGGCTCGTTTGCCTTTCCAGCCATAGCAGCCATCCCGGCGTGGCTATTTCTTTACAGGCAGCTCAAATCCTCCCCTGGCAAACGCTTGCTGCCTGGGCTGGTATCTCTCCGGGGTGTTCATCCAGGCCAATATGTGGGATACAGACTTTGCTTGTACAGAAACACCAGGGAGGAAACCAGAGCCCCACCAGGAGCCATCAGGAGGCAACAAAAGGGCCTTTCAGAGCGGCATTCGATGCTCCAGATGCCAGGGACTCACGTTACCCCACCTCAGTAGTGGAAATTGGTCACTGGCAGTTTTCCCCTGCTTGTTTTCCTGCTCCAAGGAAGGTGCTCAACACCTACGTTGAAATCACCACTGTGAAGCGCAGCCCAGAGCACAGCAACATCCCGGGATTCCTCCACACCGTACCAACAGCGAGCCAAAACCGGTGCTGGGGGTGACACGCCGCACAGCCGGACCCAAAAGAGGAACAGCCCGTCCACGAGAGTCGCGTCACCAGAGCTCCAGACTGCATACCTGTTAACACAGAGAGTTATTTCTTACACGTAATTAACACCAGAGGTGTGTGACACATCAGCGGCTGGGGAGGATGCTCTGGTTTCCACTCCCTTGTCTTCCCAGCCCTCCAGCCCCAGAGCTGCCCCTTCCCTTGGCAGCGCAGCCGTTCCGCAGGGGAAGGTTCGATTTCCCACCCCGGGCTGGGGGAACACTCTTGTCCCAGGCACTTGCACCCCTCCAGGAGATGCAGGTCGCCAATGGGAAAGGGGAACTTCGGCATGTGGTCTGCAAAGCTGCACCAGCAACAAGCACAGGAAAACGAAACAGGGGGTCCTGGGGCAGCCTGAGTACCGATTAAATTATCTTTCCCTGGCTGCGCTAATTAGGCATCGTAATGCTCAGGTGAAGTGTGGGTCGGTGCAGCCCCATGGCCATATGGGGGGCAAAACCCCCCTCCAGCCCAGGCTAGCTTTCCCAACGTTTCCTGGAGCACAGCAGAGCCCCGGCTTTGCCCCTGGGATGAGAAATCCATCCCAGCCTGCTCCGTGATGAGCTCCCTAGCCAGCTCAGGCCTTCGCTCTCAGATCCCAGTTCCCAGCCCACACTGCGCCATACTGGGATCTCTCTTCCCCATGCTTTGGTTCCTATACCCCAATTTAGAGAGCGCCCGCTGGGGCAGCAGGCTGGGAACCTGCCGGGCAAGTGGAAAAAACGAGGAAAAGCAGCAGCCCCAGCGGCATTTCCACACGCTCCTGCTTGGCACGATCCTTGGTGGGAGGATGCGACCTGCTGGCATCTCCCTGGCTAGGCGAGGAGCCGGCTCTGCCCCTGTGCTGCCCTTCACGCCGACACCGTGCTTCGAGGAGCGGCCGTCCCCGGGGGCTGCCGGGACGCGGCACAGAGGACGGCGGTTCCGGTACAACCAGTCTAACCGCAGTGCCAGGTCACCGTCTGCCATTTCAAGCACACGCACGCCTGCAACCAGGAAAAGAGCGTAAGTAACGCCGCTGCGTTACCAGTAAGATTAATAAATAACCCACTGCTTCCTCCTGGAACCCATCTGGGGGCTTCTGCGTCTCGTCTGCCATGCTCTGGCTTAGTCCTGGCTTGCCAAAGCCCCTCGCTGCCACCCGTGCGATGTGTGGGAGGGGGGTGAGGAAGTTTTGCGTTTTCCTTGGGGCTTCCGTGCCCTGGGTGCTGCCATCGGGAAGTGAGCGGCTCAGTCGGGACGGGAGAGGGCTTCGGAAAAGGACATCCAGGGCTGGAGGAGAACACTACAGCCGTGTGTGGCTCTATATTTAAGAGCTGAGCAGAGGTTTAACGTAGCTTGGCAGAATTAGGAGCAGGTGGTGACCGACGGCTTGTGCTGGAAAAAGGGAAAATGCTGGGAAATCACTCACCAGTGACAATAAAACTTCAAGGAAACTTTATCACGCGGATATGGGGCCTGATTGCAGCTCCAGTGTCCTGGCCGGATGGAGCGGGGCAACTCCATCTGCGCCACTGCCAGTGCTCGCAGCCGCGGCAGGTTGGGCAGTGGGAAGGGGAGGACCGGGGCTGACGTGGGAGACAGTTGCAGGGACAACGCTCGCTCAGCAGAGCTGGATGTCCCAAAGGCTGCGCGGGATGCCTGCGGTGAGGGATGCTTTCGGGCACTGCCACATCCCCTGGGCTGTGCAGGTGAGGACTCGGGAAGGCATTTCCAACATGGGCTTCATACACACAAAGCAGCAAGAGTAGAAGACACCTTCAAGGACAACACTGAAAAATGGGCGTGTAAATGGCATGACCATTTCCAAATTTTCTGCGACCCTGAGCAATACACCAGCAGCCTCAGCAGCAGCCTTCAACACCAGTGTTTGGGGAGATGCCACTCCGTGTGGCCCCCATCACCCACAGTCTGTGACTGACATCTCAAAACCATCCCGCTGCTTGCTTCAGCTGTTTGGTGTGCACAGGTTTAGCTCTTTAATGCAAAAAATACAGCGCAGAGAGGCGAGCTCACCTCCTGAAGCGATGGGGTGAGCCAGCGCCGAGGCAGGCAGCGTCCCCAGCACTCACCCCCGCTTCTCACAAACCCGCTCCGGAGCTCCAGGTTATTACCACACAGCTCCGGTTATACCGTCGCCCACAACCAAAACTGGGACGAGCCCCGTTTGCCTAGCCGTGGGTACGGGAGTGCAGCGGGTGGTCCCCGGGTCCCCTCCTCCTTCAGGGCACCCCGGTCATCCCAGCACAAGACCTCGTGCCCCGGCACGGAGCTGTGATATTTTCCTTTCTCGGTCTAAAGTCCTCGCCGGAGAAACGCGCTTGTGGCTCCGTCTGCACAACAACGTTATCGGTGCAAAGTGCACAAACAGCTTCGAGTCAGCCCTAAAGCAAACACCACCACGGGCCGGGCCCGAAAAACACCTCGCGTTGGGTTTGTTGGGCTGCTTTCTGCGTCTCTACGGCAGGGACAAGCCAGATTTTCAGGCAGGGGCGCTGCGGGGGCGTTCGTTGACGTTGGCCATCAAAGGTCACCTGGCCACGCGAGCCTTTGGCCGCATGGCAGCGGGGATTTGCCATGGGTGCGGGGATTCACGGCGGGCACGAGGGTCACTGGGGCTGCCGCCCTGTTCCTTGCGTTTCCCAGAGCGGCTGCAGCGCTCGTGGCTGGAGGCTTGGAGACTGCTCACACGATGGCAGCATCGCAGCACGCAGGGATGCAGCGGGGATGTGGCTGAGATGCAAGGGGGTCAGCAGCAGCGACGCAGCGAGAACAGAAGCCCACAGCCCTGGCGTGCTGGCCCTCCGCTGCTGGGGAAATGCGGGTTGGGAAGGGATGAAGCCACCATGGAGACAGGACATCGCCCACGGACCGCTGGGAATGAGCTCACGGGACAGGCGATGGCCCAGGACGTCATCCCCACGGCACAGGGACTGCAACCCACGAGGGGCAAAAACCACGCTGGGACCAGTGTTGCACCCACAGCTCCGCCGCGCTCCCAGCTGCCCAAGAGCGTTCAACGCCACGGCGGGGGCCAGTTCCTGCACCCCGTCCCTCGCACGCTGCGGGCACGGGGCAGAGCCGTTCGCTGGGCACCGCTCCAGGAGTGGCAAACCCTGCCGCGGTCTGCGCCCGGCTTATCTCTGCCACCCTCTATAGCTGTGCATTAATGCTGTGTTTAAATCCCATTAATACCGAATTACAGCTTCAGGTGACAGAGCTATATAGCCAGCTGGCTTTTAGATTCATTTTTTTTTTATTATTATTATTTTATTTCAAGACTGTGGTGGCTCTTACCTGCTCTGCACTTGCTTCCAACCCCAGAAGCACGTTTCTGTTGAAAAAAAAAGAAGAGAACAGTTATGTCTCTTCATCTCTACCCTCGTTATGGTTTTGAAAAAGAGAAAATAATCGCAGGTTCTGAAATGTTTAGGTTTTTTTTTTATTTTTTTGGATGCTTGCCCTGCAACAGGGCATCCCGACCCTGCCGCACGCCCTCCCTGAGGATGCCGCCACCAAACCGCGGCAGCAGCCGCCCCGGCTCTGCTGCACCCGCAGCCCTCGCCTCCGGCACGTCCTCCGCTTGGCTCCAGCCTGCGCACGCAGCCATCGGCCCCGAAGCAGCGTCAGGCCCCGTGGGAAGGGCTGGCACAACCCTGCAAGGGAGAAACGCCATCCGTAAACAATTAATAATAATGTATCCAGCGTTAATTTGTCCACGAGCAAGGGTCAGAGCACACAAACTTCCCATTTCTCCGTCTCACCTGCTTTTCTTGGCATCCCATCTCCTGTATCCGAGGGGGACCATCTGGCTGCTCCCTGACATTCCCAAATCTTCACTTACCTTAAATCTGCCTTTTGTAGGGATGCACCAACACCACCAGCCTCCTGCCAGCGGTGCTGCATCCGGATGTGAGCGCTCGGCCAGCAGCTGGTCCTGGGAACCAGTCCCCCTCCTGCATCCCCCCCGTTCAGCCCCGGGACCCCCGATCCGCACAGCAGCCGGGGGCAGGGGTGACAATCGTCCCCTCCCTGCGCCCGGTGCCACGACAGCGGTGCCCGCGTTCTCCGTCAGGCAAGCAAATCAATCACGGGGAGTTCATCTGTACTTTAAAATAAGCTTTATTTAGATCTTTTATAATTTTATATTTGCATCCATGCCTTCAAGGATTCTCCCCCACTCCTGTGGGGAAAAGTTAAATCTAATGTTACCCATAATTCATATGCTATTTATCCAAGTTCTCTTTTAAATAAATCATCCTCTTAGTAATTTTTAGAATTATTTCCTAATTTACAAAAAAGCTGAAATGCAAAGGAAACTACTTGGTAACAAGGAGATTGCTCATCTGTTCCGGTGGTTTATAGTTTAAATTATAAAAATGCAAGGAGAACAAAAAAAAACAAAAACAAACAACAAAACCACCAACCCAAAACAACAAAAAGTATAAAAATGCTTCTCTGCAGAGAACGACGCCACGGGGCAAACCCTGTCCTGCCTCCCTCCGTGGCCCCTCCGCATCATCCCGTTAGGATACAGAGCGCACGGGCGGTGGCGGCTTAGCTCCGCGATTTCAGGCAAAATTCCCTGCGCGAATCAGACTTGGGAAAAATAATACACTATGATAGCATCATTAAATAAATCTTAATACATTTTTTTAAGAGCTTAAAATTATATGGTAAGCATTAAAGCATAAGGTACTTATCTTGGCATAAGCAGAGCGCGGTGCGTGTTAGTGGGGAGCGGAAGCGGCCGCCGCGCCGGGGCGGGTGGATTTGGGGCATTTCCAGGGGATTTGGGAGCACAAGCTCCGCTTGCGCGGAAAAATCACCCCGGCGCCGGAAAATCCTCCCCGGTGGGGACTCGTACCGATTTCCCCCGCTCCTCCGACAGCGATAACGCCCCACACGGGAGCGAGGCGGCCGGCCCCGGAGGGACGACGTCTCGGGATATCTCGGAATACCGTCTTTCCCCTCCCTCCCAGCTCATGCCAGCTCCCCCCCCGCCCAGCTTTTACTCAAAGCAAAGGGGGAGTCCCCCGAAATGCTGGGAAATCCGACGAGGAAAGTTCCCACCAGCTTCCCCCCCAGCTGATTTCCCAACACCAATTTTAGGTTCGCGTTTTCCAAGGCGTTAAGTGCTCCTGGGGCGCCTGCAGCCGCGGGGCCGAGGGAGGGGGTCCACGGCTCCGGTCCCCCTGGCAGCAGCTTCCCAGGACAGTACAGTACAAACACACCCTTCCTCCTCCCCGCCCCATCCCAACCGACGTGGAAAAATATAAAAATCCCAAAAACTTCTGCAATAATTTAGTTAGAATAGCTCCTCTGGGTTTGTGCAAATAAATTAAAAACAACTAAAAAGGAACGTTAAAACACTTATTTCCAGACCGGCAGGCGTTACAACCAGCCCGTGTCGCCTCCGCAGGGCTCGGCCAGGAAGACATCACAGCAAATGAAGATTTTTTTTGTGTGTGTGTGTATGTGTGTGTGTGTTTTCTCACTAAGGTCCTCAGCTGGGCAGGTCCTTCGTCCCCGAGCGAGGACATCCCGCGGGCTCGGGCTCCGGAAAACAGCGGGTTTCGGACAAGAGACGTCACAAGCACAAAGTGCACAATATTTCTGGTATTTACAGAGACACAGCAGTCCTTCAAGTTTCAAGTTTTGTCAAAAGAAGGAGGAAAAAAAAAAAAAAAAAGGACCAACAAAAAAACCCAAACTGACAAACTGAGGCAACAAAGGAGTTACCGGTATGGGGGAAGAAAAAAAAAAAAAAGACCACAAAAAAAGGGAAAAAAATGAAGTTACGACACAGCTGCATCGCTCCCAAGACAACAGGTAACACGTCCACAGGCAGGGCCGGGGCGGGGGTATGTACATTGGCAACGGCGAGGCCGGCGAGAGGCTCCCGGCGCTCACCCAGCACGGGGGGGTCACCAGTCCGCATCCTCCTCGATGTAGTAGTCGGGGGCCGTACCGTCGAAGAGGCCGGGGTCGAGGGACTTGCGCTGCTTTCCCCGGGCAAAGACCCTGGAGATGGAGCCGAAGCCCATCTTCTCTTTCTTCTTTTTCCGTTTTTGGTCTTCCAGGTCCTCTAGAGACTGCGGGGAGGAGAGGACACTGCTTTGGCCACCAAACTTTTCATTCAACACCCCTAACCCCCATCAAGGATGATGGGCCACAGACCCAAAAATATTCGGGTCCAGGTCCAAAGCAATCTTCAAAAGCCTGGACTAAAAATAAATTACTCCCGAAATGTCCGTGGTGGAATTTGCAGTGAAATTGGGCCCCGTCCCCATGTTTCTGAGATTTTGGCTTCCTATTTCCCCTCCAGGAACATAAAGGTTTGCCCACGGCTGGCTGGAATGCCCTGCCGTTTCACAGCGAAACATGGAATAACTCCATCTACGCTGCGCCTCACAAAAATCAGGACCATGATGGGTCCCACGCACAGCAACCACCCACGGCGTTACCTGGATTTTGGGGCAGATCACGGAAATCTGAGACACCTCAGACTTACAATTCAGGATGGTTTTTTTTTTAAAAAAAAAAAAAGAAACCAACCCCAAACTGGTGCCTATGAGTCCACCCAAATCACTCCTTAGCACAGGACTGGGTCTCACGAGCAGGATTTCGTGCCCTACCTGTACAATTGGGTTGTGCAAGTTCTTCTGTACCGGTCCAGGACTGTCCCCCTGTGGCAGAAGGGAACAGATCTGATGGATTCAGCCCAAGGACTCCCCACCTCCACAGCAAAAAGAGGCTTGCTCTGGCAGCCAAATCACTGCGGGGCTGGAATAAACCCCCAAGCAAGCAGCCCTCCAGGTCAGCAACCCTCCAACCCGTATCCCGCCCCAAAACCAACATCATTTTGGGAAGTGGAGGACCTGCAGCATCCCCAGAGCCCGTGCCCCCCAGCACCACCCAGACAGCAGGGACACAGAGGCCCCATCACTGTGCCTTACGTTGCAGAGCGAGTGCGTTCGATGCCGGGGAGAGTTGATATCGCTCGGCGTGGACGACCGGTCGCCCTCAGCCGCGGAGGCGTCGGAGATGATGGACGGCTGCCGGGAATGACAGGGACTCACTCTGACAGCTGGAAGGCAGGGAGGGCACCAAGGAGTTACCATCACACCTAATCTGACCCCGTGCCAAGCCTCTGATGCACCCCAAAACCCCTCTTTTGGGGGTGTTTTGCCCTTTGCTTTTTTCCCTTCGATGGGGGAATAAGGCAGCTCCCCGAAACGGGCTGAGCCCCGCGCTCCGTTCTGCATGGGGTGGGGGGGGTCTCACCTTGCCGGTCCGCCGAGTGCTGGGGGTGCGAGTGGTAGAGGGTCTGCTGGCTCTGCCGGATGGCGGCCGTCAGCGGGAGGTCGGCCTGCATCACCCACTCCTGGTTGCCGTTCAGCACCGTCTCGCCCGGCATGGCCAAGGAATGGCGCTTGGGGACGTCCTTGGTCAGCGTGGCCAGGGACTGCTTGGCCTGGGGAGGGACACCAAGGAGGTGGTGGTGGTGGGGTGAAAAAAAAAAAAAACAAACGTATGAGCAACACGTATTTAGCTTCAGCAAAACTCGCCGGGGCGTTTCAAGCGCTCGAATGGCTGAGCCGAGCGGTCGCAGCAGCAGCGCGGGGCTGACCATCGCGTCCGCCGCGTCACCGAGCTCACCATGGCCAGCTCGGCCTCCAGCTCCTTCATACGGTTGTCTTTCAGGTCGAGCTGGGAGCGGAGGGCGCTGGCGTGGTCCGTCGCCTCCTTAGCTTGCCGCCGCAGCTCCCACTTCTCCCGCTCCAGCAGGTCCTTCTCCTTGGCCAGGGCTTTCACCGCGTCCTCGCTCTCCTGCTGGGACAAGGGGTGGCCGTCAGGGAGGGGGAAACCCACGTGCTACTACAAACCCCTCTTTGCACCCTCATGCGGCTGCCATCCACCCGGGGCCACGAAACCGCAGCGCTGGGCTCCCACACTCACTTTCCTGTGCTGCTCGTAGTTCCTGATGAAGTCGCGGAGCTGCTCCTCGCGGCTCTCCAGCGTGGCGTACAGCTGCTGCATCTGGCTCACCAGGTCCGTCTTCTCCGCCTTCAAGCGCTTGCGGTCGGCTTTCATGGCTGTGGGAGGGAAGATGGCTCGAGCGTGAGGGTACGGCAGCCCCCTTGCCTCCATCTCTTTTTTTTTTTTTTTTTTTTTTGGGAGAAAGTACCAAAATTATGACCCCAGGGGCTGGGCTGGGAGCAGATGCCCAATTCGCCCCCACTGCTGCACCCAGCAGCCCCCCAAAATGTCCATCACATCTCTGCCGTGGCTTCAAATCATTGCCCACCCTCCACGGGGCAGCTCAGCCCCTGGAAAAAAAAAAAAAGATTCGGGAGCAAAACCGCTGCCGCAGCCTCAGGGCCCAGCGCAGGAAAACCTGCTGCTCCCTTTCCAGGATAAATAAACCACAACCGGTTTATTTTTAGCAGCGAGGCAGATTCCTGCGGCGCTCCCACGAGCCCGGGGCACGGCTCCCCGCGCGCCCCCTTCCCTCTCAACGACGCCGTGCGGGGATGGATCAGGAGGCTGGGAACACCGCGGGATGTGACGGGGGCATTTGGCAAACCAAGACCTCGGAGTTTTCCCTCTCCCACGCACCGGCGAGGGATGCTCCCTGACCACCCACACAGGGACGGTTTGCTGGAAGTCTGCTAAAACCAGGGAGAACTCCAGAAATACCACCTAGGACAAGGGGCTTGAGTAATTCCGATAATTTCTACAATTTCTGGACATTAAATGCTTTGCCCAGCCTGGAATCTGGTCTTTGGCAGAACCACAGAAATGCCCTGCCGCTCCCTGCTCCAGATACACCCCACCTCACCAAAAAAATACCCGGTTTAGGAATCAGACTACAAATACTGCTGTTCATTTTAGGAAAGACCTCGCGTGCTTTTCCACCCTGGGGAAGGGAGCGGGATGGTAGGACACACTCTGCCCCTCCAATGCTCCCTGCGCTCACTGCATCACAAGCAAAAGAGCCTTTTAAATCGTCCCTTTTTATTAAAAATAATTAAAAAAAATAATAAAACCCCCAAAACCCACCAGAAAAACCAAGCTCAAGGCCACCACGAGCTGTCTGTATTGCAGAAGTCGCTAGAAGATGACAGCGCCGTCACGAGTGGGACCTCTCCTGATGCACACGCACGGGTCTAACCTATTTCTATTCAATTAAGGAAATCTGTGATGAGGTTTCAGCCCATGCTGTATTTCCTACTTCCCACACTTCTGTAACGAGACACTTCATTTGGGGCTTAGCCCGCACCATGACCCACCACGTGCCTCCGAGCTCCTTCTGATGAGGCGTGTGTGGGACGAAGTCCTGATTGAGGAACACCAGAAAACCACTATCATGGCATGCTTCAAAATAAATTAATTTCCTTCGTGCAATCAGCACCTTTGGTACCCTGGGCTTCATGCCCCTGCCCTCTCCCAGCCCCCTAAACAGGAGCAGTCTCTCTGCTCAGCCTGCTCATTTCTACCAGCTCCCGCATCCCATCGCCGGCTTGAGAAGAGATTTATTTGGGTGGGAACTCGTTTCTGAGCACGGGTATCATCACTGTACGCGCGCGCTGGGAAGGTGCACAATAAAACTCGGGCTTGGGAGGGGGCAGGCTTGCAGGTCAGTGGAGAAAAAAGTGGTGGTGGGGAGGGGGATCAGATCACGTAGTGGTCTGATCTGTCCCAAGTGAGATGCTTGGGACAACAGAGATTTTTATCCATTAAAAACCAAGAGATGAAACTCTTTGGACCAGCTGCTCTGCCATTAAGCACCGAAGACAAATCAAAACCCAAAAAACGACCAAACCAGCTGAGGAGCACAACCATTCACGCTGCCCTGTGATTGGGAGCGCTTGGGATTCCTCCTCTCCCACTCCAGTGAACGTGACTCCTCCTGGGACATCTCAGCCCCTTCCAACATGGGGCCTTTCCTTATTTTTTTCCAGCTTGGGAAACTACTACAGAATCACTCTAAAAATAATCGCAGCCAGACCACACCTCAGTTTTTCAAAAAGGAACTTCCCATCGTGCCCAGTTATTTCACATCAACTAAAAACTTGGTGAAAAAAGAAAAATTAATGCTAAGTTGACCGAGCCACGCTGGGGTCAGATCCGGACCCCACAGAAGTGGGTACCCAGAGTTACCAACCGCACTGGCCGGACTGGAGGACACGGTGGGTGATTTGGGCTCTTGGGGGAATTTTTCTCCAGGATACTGCGAGGCTCTTCTAAAAGTTTAAGCCACTCTCTGATGCTGGAGGCAACAAAAGGCTCCTAATGAATTTAATTAAATAGGCAGGTCCCTTATAGCAAACAACTTGCTTTAATTAGTGACAGCGTTACAGATTTATGGAAAACACTTCATTGCTTGCCAAAAAAAAAAAAAAAAAAAAAAAAAAAAAAAAAAAAAAGACCCAAAAAAAAAAAAAAAAAAAAAAATTAAAAAAAAAGTAAAATGCTCAAAAGTACCACTAGGAGAAAAGTACACACCATCTCCCAAGGTTGAATATTTACCAATATTGACACCAATGAGCACTGCAGGAAGATCATGGACTTGGGGTATTGCAGGAGTGGGATTTTTCCTATTAACCCACCAGGACAATTTTCCCTTTGTTTCCGTTCATATTTGGGAGATTTGCTATAATTAATACACTTCTTTCCCCCCACAATTACCACCGCTCTCCCTCCTCCAAAACCGCTTAGCTCCTAAGCTTAACGAAGATTTATCAGCCGTTTGAGAACTTCATTCCAAACCCAATTAATAGGAAATTAATTGACAGAGGCAGCAGAAAAATAAAAGTTAAGCTGAAGTGAGCGGTTAGGGCTGCCAGCAATTCCTGGACCACGCACTGCTTGCTCTGGCGCCTTCGTACATCCTCAGCAAACAATCCCAGCTAATCACTCGGTCGGGGACAACGAGCCATTGCGATCCACGGCGCGACGGTCGGGGCAGCCAGGGAGGAATGAAGCGGGTTTTCACCGGCCATCGGGGCCGTGTGAGGAGGTGAAATGGCTTTTTTTCTTTATTCTGATGACCCAGGGCCAGGTTTCTGCATCCCAAGCCCCATGGAATATCTGAATGCACCCTCCTACAGCCCACCTGCACGGTGGGCTCCGGCAAATCCTCTGACCTGTTCATAAACATGAGACAACAAGAGAAGCAAGAAATCCTAAACCCTTACCGTGAGCGGGAAGTATTTCTCTCACACAGCTTACTTGCATTATTTATTTTCCCCTCCCACCCAAAGTGCACGGCAGAAATACAGGGAGAATCCAACAGCCTCACCTCGGACTTGGCAGCTCGGCACCAGCCCTGGCAGCGAGCGATGGGAAGGATGGGTTGGGAATGGCGGTACGAAGCCCCCCCCCGCTCTCCCCATTGCTCCCCACATCCCTGCCTGCACCATTAATCCCGCACGAGGTCAGCTGCGCTCCCGTTACCTGAGCTCCCACCTCCTGCCACGCGATCCAGCCCCCGAGCATCGCTCCCGCGGGAGAAAGATGATGGACGCAGAGCAGTGACGGGACTCGGGGCTCCTCTCGCAGCCAAAAACTATTACAAATCCCTCCCCAGCACCTTTTGTTTCCAGTTTCCCTGATGAACTGACATCTAATTACTCAATGCACCAACCTGAGGGGCAGCCCTGCCAGAACCTCCCAGTGATGCCACCACCGAAGGTGCCACCACCCCATGGCCCCTGTCTGCCCTCAGCATCGCACAACTTCTGCATGGGAATTGGCTTGCACGGGAATTGGCTACTGCGTGCTACACCCTGGCATTTTCCTCCCTAAAATGGGGGCTGCTTTAAGCACCGTCCGCCCTCCTTGCAGGGGGTTGGACTAGATGACCTTTGAAGGTCCCTTCCAACCCAAACCATTCTATGATTCTATTAATATCAAGAGAAAAAGAAGTGGTGGTGGTCGCACCATCCAGCCTAGGTTTGCTTGGAGGGCAGACAGATAATGAGCTTGATGATCTCAGTCACGCGGTATGAGGTGACAACCGACGATGTCTGGAACACAGAAACAGCATCTCTGCCCGGCTTCCCGCTGCCGGGACGGAGCGGCAGAGCCCAGACACGAGTCAGGGTACCGGCAGCATGCGCAGCCATCCCCGACCCTCCCAAAGAGCAGCTCCCTCCGGATCCCTCTTGCAAATACTTCTCTCGCCCCGTACAATGTGGATTTTCACACCAGGGATGGAACTGAAGATGATGTTATCACTTACCGATTCAGATATTTATTTTCTAACGTGGCGAAAGGCGTCCTTGGGGGGCACCACTCAAGCCTCCCTGATACCCCGTGCAAAAGGAACGCATCAACCCATCTTGTCCCATTACCACTCACTTAATTTCGCCTGTTTCTCCATCCCAACCATGAAATTCAACATTGTCACCGTGACCGACCCAGAAAATCGGTCAGCCCTGTGCAGGAATTGCAGCACCGCTCCTTGCCTTGTAACTAAGCAGGCACGTGCACTCCCTGGGCGCAACCGTCAAGAGAAGAAGACATCAGTGTCACGCGGTGTCGGGCAGAGCCGGCACTCGCTCCGGGGTGTGCGGAGCTACGGCGCAGGGAGGAAATGCGAGCGCAATGTTGAATTGCAGGAAAAAAATTAGGCGAGGCGTTTGCCTCAGGGGAGTTTACCTGGAAACACCTTGCGAGGAGGCTGAGGGCTTCCCAAACCGGCCCCTCCATGGTCACGACAAGGTGGTTGATGACTGCTGTGAGTTTAGGGTGGGTGTTCAAAGGAGCACAGCGGGTTTTCTGCACAGAGCCCCAGGTCCCTTTGATGGAAAGGATTCCTCAGCCAGGACTGTGGCTGGGACACCCATCTGCTGGGAAACCCATCCACTGGGACACCCATCTGCTGGGAAACCCATCCACCGGGACACCCATCTGCCTGTTCCTTTGCCACCCATCTCCTTGCTCCAGCCGCTGGAGGTGCTGAGGACTTTGGCAGCAGGCTCATCCCAGCCCAAACGCCGTTCCCAGGGAGTCACAGCTCCAAGCCGTGGGTTTGGGAGGGAGCAGACCAGGCTACAACTCGCTCGCAGAGCGGCTGCGAATTCAGTTTGCACCTTCCCGAGCAGTGGGGAAAGCCAGCCCGAGGTTTCCACCTTGGCACTCAAAAAGGAAACAGAAAGCAGGTTTGCTCTCCGCGTGATAATCCCGCAGGCAAGCTCCAGCATATTGGATATCCTTCCCAGAATCCAGGCCGCTGCCGTTAGCCCGCACGCTCACCGATATCACCTGGCCAAGAGGCTTCGCCGGTCCCCCAGGCGCTCGGGCACGGCCGCTGCCCGCAGCAGGACCCAGCAGTAATAAAGCTGTCTGCAACCTCTCCCGCCGGAGATTTCCACATCGGAAATCCAGACCACATCCATCCCTTTCCAGCCAGGGAAAACAGAACTGGGTTACCACTGCGAGCAAGCTGAAATCTCCAGTCCCAGCAAAGGAGGAGAGGACGACAGGATGTAGCACAATGGGATTTTATTTGGATGTTATTTGATTTAAAAAAAAAAAATAAAAAAAATTAAAAGTGTGAGCGATGGAATTAGCTCAGAAAAAGGAGAAAGGGCGGTGAATCCGCAACTCCTCCATCCACCCCATTGCAACCCAAACCCCGAGCGGCCGTGCAAAGCGAAGGCTGCTAAAACTGCCGGAGCCCCCGCAAGCAAACCCCACCAGCAAACCCTCTCCCCTTCCCTCGGTGTAAGGCCCGGCGAGCCAATATCTACCTGAACCAGCTGCATCGCGCTGCCAGGCTCAGCGCCAGCAACGATGACAGATTTCCGTATAATTTATCCTCTAATGACATTACACATGACCCAACGCGGGCCGCACGCTGCTGCGGGTGCAGGGATGCTGCGGCCGATGCTGCCGGGTGCGGAGCATCCTTTAGCGAGGACCGCGGGGCTCGGCAGTGACGGACGCGGTGCGCGGGAGTGGGGAGATGCTCTGCGGCTGCGGGACACGACCGACACAAAGCCCTGACCTGCGGGATGGCACAGCCTGGTTTCCCCGAGCTCCTTGCACTGCTTTATCCTGCAGCTCCTTAAGACAGAGCCAGTACTTCCCTGCAGATAGGTTTCTCCTGGCAGAACCATTCCCCAGGCACTGTTATTGCCATTTCCCCCCTGCTTTTGGCTACATTTCCCTACGGAAAATTGGTCACAGAAAGGAAAAAGGATTCCACCCTCCCCACTCCAGCTGCCAATCCCGTTTCTCCATAAGCATAATCCTGCTCTGCTGCCCAGTGCCTCCAGCCCAGCCCACAGGGCTGGATCACTCACGGGAAGCTTCTCCAAATTATGCAGAAGCTTTCCAGTATCGCAGATGAGGGACGGAGCGTTGAATCAAAAAGGCTTCCCTGTCAGGTGCCTTTCCCAGTGCAGGCTGAGCTTCCCTCTTCCTAGCCATCGCACCTGCAGAGAAATCCTGGAAAACCGAGCCCAGCAGCTCATACCGTGCCCAATAAAAGCCCCCAAAATAACCAACATCATATTCCTTAAATACTCACGATTCTCCAGCCAAACTCTTTTTTTTTTTCTGAACTCTCCGCCACAGAAGTGCGTATAACCTTGTTGTAGCTTCTTAGATGACTTCTTTCTATTCTTGCTTTTTGGCAAAATTCTCAATGGAGTTCTGCTTTTCTGTATTTTGCACTGATCAGCATTTCCCCCTCCCTGTCCACACAGAGTAAAGATTCTCCAATTACATTTTTCTCCAATTACAGTTTCATAAACCCAGAGCGTTTCCTGCTGCCGGTGGCTGCCCCGGTGGCATGCGGGGAGCAAGATTTTGAAGATATTTCGGTTGCTACCAATTTAGAGACAGTTCTGCAAATCAGAATCAGAGTGATTAAAAAAAAAAATTTCTAAAATCCCCTCCCTAAATACAGACTCAGCCCAATCCCTTGACCTCCCCATCCAGCATCCCGGACAGGGTGAGACGCATGGGCTGGGGCTCTCCTGCCCTGCAGCTCCTCACGTGCTGCTCAGCCTCTGAGCCTGAAAACTTTCGACAGCCTCTCTTCATAATCCGCAAACGCGAGCTGACAAGTAGAAGTTACACGCGGTATGCTGGGGATTTGCGATGATATTTAGAGCCGCGGCGCTGCCAAGGTTTGACGCACAGGAGCTTTCCCCTGCTCAGGATCATCCCGCGGCTCCGGCTAACGAATTGTCCCGCCTGAAATTACTGTCAGCTCGATTTTGGGGAGGAAAAGCTGCAATGTTGCCTTTCGTCCTGCACATCCCGGTCCCGGGGCGTGCAGCCGACCACCACGGGACAACACCCAAACCAGCGCATGAAGAAAGGAGGAGACCCCGCATGTCACCTGCAGACCCAGCCTCCGCTTTCCACAGCGCTTCTGACAACTCCACGCAGGATAAGGAAGAGCCTGCTGCCCAGGAAACTCCCTGCTTCCCCCCTAAAAGCATCCGAGGGGCTCAAATCCAACCCGCCTCCACCGCACAAACATTTCCAGCTGCATTTCAGCTGCTCTCTTGGCTCTGCTCCACAGCTAGCCGTGGAGGAATCGCTCTGCAACGCTGCAAATGCCCCCCACGTCCCATTTATTTCCCATCCCGGTCCTTCCCGGCTCGGCACTCCTGCGGCAGGACAGCGAGAGGGTCTGGGGGAGCACTGCTCTGCGATCAAACCCCCCGCCACGTGCGCACGCTGAACGTACGCCACACAGTCCAAATTACGGGGATGGCTTTTCCGCTTTTTATTTAAGTTCTGGAAACTTTAGTGTCCCGGGGAGAGGTGCGTGACGAGCGGGACGCGCAGCCCTTACCCTGCAGAGCCTCCTTGGCGCGCGCCAGCTCCTGCTCCTTCTGGGCCAGCTGCACCTTCAGCTCGGTGGCCGAGAGCACCTCCGGCGACTTGCTGCCGTGCGTCTCCTCCAGGTCTTTCGTCAGCATTTCCTTCATTTGCCGGAGCAGGTGAACCTCCTCCTGCAGCTGGGCCACCTCCTCCCGCAGCAGCGCTGGAGGAAGAGGAGACACAATGCGAGGAAGTGAGCGACCAACTCCCGGCTCGGCACCGCGGCGAGCTCAAACCCCGGGGCAAACGCTGCCGGGGTGACTCCCCCCCGTTTGCCAAATCTATTTGCACGACCCAAAATCTGCAGGGGTGCTCGCACCACCCCGAGGAGGAGGAGGGAGAGACATGATGGGGAGGGACCTCTGCTGGGTATTAGCTTCTGGTTTTTGCATTATGGAATTAAAAAATAATATATAATGATGATAACAAACCAAGAGCCACCTTCCCACCCAAACCACTCAGTGACAGGGTGCCCGTACGGCCGATCCCCAACGGGGGCCGATGAGCTCCACCAAGCCCAGTACGCTGGGCTCCAGCTCTGCCTCCAGCCATCCACGCATTCGGCAAATGCTCACCAAAATTTGACAAAACAACACTGAAAAGGAGAAGACGGCGCTTTCACCCGCAAAGCTGGATCTTGAGTTTTCCAGATTTACGCCCAGCCCCTCCAAGCAGCTGCATCGCTGGAGCATCCCGCCGCATCCCAGCCCGGGTCCCCTCCGCAGCCAGCACCGGGAGAAGCTCCGGCGACCTTATTCCCTACCACTGCACCCGCTCAGCGTAATAAAGCGCTTTTCTGCTGTTTCCACATCTCACCCACGGCCCTCACCTCCCCTCGCAAGCCTCATCCTGCAAAACGCTTTTTGGATGTGCGCTGCTGCTGCGGTCCTCTGCGGGAGCCAGACATCGTGATCCAAAACGATGGAACAAACAGTGTGACTTTGCTTTTTCCCCTCGTTTTGAGAATACACGGAGAAAATCCGTTACTCCTCCAAAGGGGTTATTGATTTCTGGGGTTTGCGCCGTGCCCGTGGGCATTGGGAGAAAAAATATAAATCCCTCAACACGCACGTTACAGTTACCAGAAAAATAAAATAGAAATAAATAAACACCCCCTCTTCAAGCAACTGCAGTTGGGTCCTTCCCCCATCACCACGAGTACCAGCCAGTCTGGGGGATCCCAGGTAGGCATGAAATATTGGGGTTTTCCCCCTTACTTTTGCGTCCCCCTGGATGCACACCGAGCCGTTCCCGTCACCGTTTCCGAAGCGGGGAGGCGATGCCGGCGGCGGGACGGGGAGAGGTGGCTCCCCCCTCGGCCCCGCCAGCAGCTGCGCCAGGAAGGCATAAAAATCTGGTTTGCATACTTGAAATGCTTCCCGGATGAAAACTGGCAAGGCCCCATTCTGTAAATTATTCAGCAATAAAGTCACTAACAAGGAACAGCCGAGCTCCAGGCTGGGGATTTCGCTGCGGTCCAAGGGGCTTGCTTGAAATCCGTGCAAAAAGCAAAAGCGGCCAAGGCCAAAGGGGCTGCAGAAATGCTGCCTTTCCCCTCCAGAAATGCAGAAATTTCCCCTCCAGCCTTGAGGAAATTGGGGAGGGGGATGCGAGGGGCTCCTACACGGTGCAATATTTACCGTGCAAAACCCACCCAGCACCTTCGCCGGCCATGGAAAGCCCCACGCCACCCCACAAGACACCCATGGCCGCTGCTAGTTGCTCCTTTTTTTTTTTTTTTCCCATTAATAATTTATTTTCACCTTTCCTCACGAGCTGCTTCGCCCAGGAGATACAGCGGGCCATTCCCCGGCCAACGCTTAACCGATGGAGGAGGACCCAGGCAGGGCACTTCGCACAACGGTGACCAATCCCGCCGGCTTTCTGCCAATCGCCACATTTTGCTGGAAACCCAAGAAAATTCCCACCCGCTGGTGATCCCTCTGGGGAGAGGGGAAACAAAACCCAAGGCAAGGCAGCCCGGGGGGGGGAATTCTGCAGCAGAGCATCCCAGAGGGGTCCCTGGCATGGCCCAAAAGCAGATTTGCAGCTGTTCCTTACAAAGCTCCTTTCTACACAGCGCTGCTCAACGCCACTTCCCCGAAATCGCGCCATTCCCCTCTGGTCCCAGTTAGAAAATGGGGGAAAAAAAACCCAACCCAACTCACAAGCAGCTCAGTACTCGGCTCCCGGTATAGGCAAAAACTACGGAAAGATTAAAACCCAAGATCTGCAAGAAGCTATAGGTCCGGTCTGGAAAGGAGCATGCAGCACCGTGCTCGACGCAAGCCAAAGCCTACGGAGAAATCTGAATTATTGAACTTGGGATCAGCCAGAAACCCAAGACTCTTGCTTTTTAAAAATATATATATAAAAAAATACATACATAAATTAAGATTTATATATACACACAAAAATAGATTGTGCTTTGCAATATATATTTATTTTTATATATGTATCCATTTGCAATATATATATATTGCAATGCACAACCCATTTTTTTGCAGAGATATAGATATAAAAATTGCAAAGCACGACCCACGCAGCCAAGGTTTGAGGGGAAAAACCCTCCACCTCTTAGGCTCAACCCCACGCGTCGTCGGCTCTTTCAAGACATCGCAAAGCGCTGGAGTCCTCGCTCTCTGCCCAACTCCCTCCTGGGGCGGCTGCCGCAGTGGAAACCAGGAAAGCCAAACCCTCTGCGCTCTTCCCAGCAAGATTTAAAGGGTTTTCTGGGAAAGAAGCTTTTCAGGGAAGCAAGGAGGATGACAGCATCTCCCACCCTCCCCGGTTTCCTCAGGAAACCACTTACTGGGGGATTTCTTGCATTCTATCCGGCTCTTCCATAGCCCCCGCTGCCAGGACCGGGGCTGGACCGAAGCGGCAACCCCACGCGCTGCCTTACACCTGTACTTACCTCCATTTCCACACAGGATTTCTACCCTGCTCCGACATTTCCCCAGGCTCCTTGTCCCCCCCAGCACCCAGCTACCAAACCCATCCCAACGCGTTTATCCCCCCACAGCGGTTCCCCGCCTCCGGCACCGAGCAGCCGCTCGAAATCCCTCTCCTGCAAGTCTCCATCCCGTCTGAACCTATGGAGAAAGCCCATTTTATTTGCACGAGTTGCATTAAGAGAGGAATTTGGCTTCAATGGGAAATTTTAACTTAATTTTAAAACGGGGGGGGGGGGAAATCCCCGCTTCTATGCCAAGTTTCAGCACCTAAAACAACCCAAAAAGCGTCGTTTGCGGGCGATTCTTCCAGAAAAGTTCCAATAACTGGGAAAACAGAGCCACTTCTTCAAAAATCTCATCTCTGCCTCTATGTGTCCCACAGACAGACGGCTCGGCGGGGATTTCGCATGCCTTCCTGCGAGCTGGCCGAGTCTGCAGCTCCGTTTGAGGCGGTGAAGGAGATTTCCATGGCTCGGAAGGAGCATCAGCGCTCTCAACAGGGGCTGGGGGTCAGCGCCCCGCACAAGGGGGTCCACGCGCATCCACAACACGATGCAAAAATACAATTCAGAAAACAGAATCATTAAAAAAAAATATTTTGGCATACACTAATATTTTGCTATATTGGGGTGCAAAGTTAAACCTGCTGTTAGGAATCGCCTCCCAAACGCAACAACCCCAATGCAAAAACCTTCCACCACAGATTTTTCCCAGTATTTTCACCCCTGTTCATTTTTCCCTTCTCTTTTTAACCTTTTCAGGGGAGCTGTCTGCACACCATAATTCCCGACCACCCCGCGGGGAAGGAGGCATCGCCCTGCACGGACGAGCCCCGTCGCATCCTGGCTCATTCCAGCCCCTTCCGAATCTGCCGCACGTGGGCAGCGATGAAACGAATGCAATTTAAACATTTCCTGGATTAACTGACGAACACTGCCATTCACGCCGAAATAATTGGCGGTTAATTATATTCCAGTTGATAGCATTCAACTTCCATGACACTTGCCTCCTCGCATCCTCTATGCTTTAAGCACTGATTAGTGTTAATAGCCAATGTAAATAAGATTTATTTTTTTTTTTCTTTTTGGATTTTTAGTTGTGATCAGCACCTCCAGACAGCACTTGGGGCTGAAGTTTCCTCTCCGGCTCCTGCAAATCCCATCTTGGACCCTGCTTGGCGGCAGATCCACCGATCATGCAGCAGCAAAGCCTTTTACTGGCCTTGGAGCAGGCACCCATCTAAAAATATCCATTTAAAAGCCTTTTATTTCCACGGAACTCAGCTGAGACAACTGCTGTACTGCGCTTTTATCTTTGGAGGGTTCATATTAAAAACGAACGCAGTATAAATGACAAGGTTTACACTGGTGACGTTGGTATCTTAGATGAAAGCCGCATTTTGTGCCGCTTTTGCAAGTTTACTGGCAAGATGGTTTTTTCTTTGCTGGGCACAATTCAAGGGTTTTTTTTTTTTTATCCAGGAGATCAGCAAGGAAACGGCCACACAACCCGAGTGTGCCCTGGGTTGCAGCAGCGGCGTAAGGACAACTGGGGATAACAGTGGGCAGGGAGAAAAGCCTTGTTTGTGGACCAAGCACTTAAAATCTGCAGCGGGTCACCCCAAAAAGTGAATTCACAAGTCCTGCATGAAGATGTAAGAGGGGAAAAAAAGAGGCAAAATGGAAAATGCAAAATATCTGTGCTAACAGCATCACCTAACAAACCCTTACCCTTCGTCCTTCTCCGTCCCGCAGAGCTTTGGCCCAGAATATGTATTTTTTAATATATATGTACACACAAATATATATGTACATACACCTCAGTTCTGGGATGGGAGACAGAAAGGTCAGAAGCTACAGGACATTATTAGAGGAAAACATGGATTGAAGCCCCAGGGATGAGTGGAGCCAGTACTTCAAAGAGCATCTCATCACCTGAAATCACGATTTCTCCACCCAAATGTCTTTCAGAAAAGTTCAGCCGCTCCCCCCACGCGGTACGGTTTGCCCCTCGCAGCCATTGTCTCCTTGGGGGGTGGTTAGCACAAGGGGCTGAGATTTGCCCATCGCACGCCCGGCTGAGTCGTGCCACCAGCTCCATCCCTGGGCACGGCGTCTCCCACGGCATCACGGTTCTCCGCGTCCTCAGAGGAGCTGTCGGCCACCACCGGTGGGCACCGGGGCGCTCCGCCATGCGCTGCTGAGCCTCTTGGGCTCATAAAGTGAATTTTGTCCCCGTACACCCATATTTTAAAGAAAGAAGCCTTCGATGCCATCCCTTGCTATTGCTGCGACGCCGCAAGCGAGTGCGCTGTCATGCCTGGACACGGGGACGGACGCTCCTCAGCGGGTTTGGGTTACAGCTTTCACCCTACGAGCGTAAATCCTCGCAAACCCCTTTTTTGAGAGTTTCCTGAGTCACACACCAGCTCAGCCTTGGCACTTCCATACGGTCGCAGCCCCAGGACGGGACCCCCAGTTGCACACCCCAACCCCCTCACTCACGGCGGGACGCGCAGAGGCTGCCTGCCTGCGAAGTAACCCCCCACGTTATGGCACCCCCCAACATTGCCTCCCCCAAAAAAAGGATTATTCCCAGGAAGCTGAAGCTCACTTGCACGCTGGCGGCTGTCTCACGGCAGACGTGCAGAAATAAAACCTGATCCAAGCCTCCTGAGCACGCCGGTAAGGGGGGAGCGGGGGGTTCAGGAGGCAGGAGGGAGGCTGCAGAAGCTTTCAGGAGCTGGTGGGCTGCCACCTCCGCCGCCGGCCGCCGAGCCCCCCGCGAGCTCCCGGCGCGCTCCAACTTCTCCGTGAGACAAAATGGACTACGGGGAGCAGGGAGCTGCCCCCCCCCCACCCCCCCCCAGCTTCCCTCGCTGCCACGGGGGAGCTGAAGCCCCTTGCCCCGTCCCGAGCTTCGACCCCAGCATGGGGGACCAGCACGGTGACCCACGGCCACAGTCCTGCGCGGCTGCAGTCAGCTTTGAGGCGCGTTCGCCAGCCGGCCGGCGTTGTTTTGTTTCTCCCAGGAGGAAGCGAGCTACAACGGCACAAAGCGAGGGAAAGAAATGCACGCTGGGCTGCATCCCCCCCTGCCACGCTGCCGTGCAAGACAGCGGGACCCCCGGAGACCCCCCCCTCCTCTTACCTGCGTGGGCCAAGCAGGGGCACAGCACCCTGCTCCGAGCATCGCCCCCAGCCGCCCCGCGCCGTCCCCGGGGACCCGAACAATAGGCCGGGAGCGGGGCGAAGCCGTGCTCGCAGCGGCACGTCCCGGGCTTGCTCTCCTCCTGCTCCGACTTCATGGCGGCTGACGGCAGGTTTGGGGGTCCCAGAGGCTGGGGGTCCCCGGGAGGGCAGGATCCTCTCCGGCACGGCACGGAAGTACGGCAGGCGCTACCTGTGCCGGGAATTTGACCTCTGGCAGGTCATCGAGTTTCCCCGGCTTGATGTCACGGCGGCAGAGGAGTGGCTTTGCCCGCCGCCAAGCCAAGGTGTGCGGGACGGGGGCCCGCAGCAGGCGAGCGCTCTCCCCGCCGCCCCGGAGCAAAGGGCTGCGCAGGAACCCGGAGCCCAACCAGCGGCGGAAATGATTCCCGGCTCGCCGGCCATCGCTCCTGCCACCACCCACCGAGCAGGCGGCGGCCGATAACGCCCGCCACGTCCCCGCCGCGCCGGCTTGGCCACCGCTGTTTGCAGTACCCAGCCATCGGCAGCAGCACAGCGGGGAAACTGAGGCACGAGGATGGTAACACACCGCAGAGCAGCCCCGTCTCCGGCATACAACTGCTAGCTGTTCCTTGCAAGGGAAACAGATGCAGGGTTTGGGTTTTTTTTTTGGCAATGCCTCCCCCTGCAAACCGCCACGAGTGGCCCTGCAGGGAGGAAGGGCGGAGAGGGGGTGATGGGGGACACTGCAAAAGCCAGCGACAAAGCAGGGGCTGCTTGCTTTTCTATAACAGCTGCAAACAGTACACCAGAAAAGCCCAAATCTCCGAAATGCAACTTTTTGGGTGGGTTGGGTGTTGCTCTTTTGCCTCTGGTAGACACCGCACCGTTCCCTGCCCTCATCCAGCCGCTCACACCACCTATTTCCAAGCCCCCCACACCAGACTCATTTTCCCATTTATTCACCCCACCAAGGACAGGAAGAACTGGGCAGAGGCACCCTTGGCTTGTGATTTTGTGCCAGTTTCTATTTGCACTCCCTGGGCTAGCGAGGATGAACGCTGGCTAGCCATGTGCTGCTCAGGCCCCAGAGCAGGGACACCGTGCAAGCAGCCCCCAGCACACACCTCTTGCTCTGCTTGGGACAGCAAGGCTTGCACCAAGTCCAGAAAACAGACTGAGATGGAGAAAAATAAATAAATGAAAAAAAAAGCACTATGTTCTGCTTTCCAACAGCGCCGGAAAGCCAGCCACTGTGACCCCAGCTCCCCCGCCCTCCAGCAGCAGCATCTTAGGCATGGGGAAACTGAGGCACACCCCGCGTGCACGGCCTTCCATTACATTTTGGGGAAGTAGGTGACAAAGCGTAACCGCGGAGGAGCGAGCCGCTCCCGGCTAGGAAGAGACGCAGTCACGGTCACCTCACACACCAAACAGCCTTGGGTCAATAAACCAGCCCCACACACCCCGTGTTGCTGCCCTCCCCACCCCACTGTTTCCTCGCCAGTGGCTGGGGAACGGGAAGGGAGTTGGGTTTTGTTTTGCAAGAAGCCCTGGATCCCATTGCAACGAGCCCCAGTGCACGCAACGGGCCGGCACTGACGCCGCTCGCGTTGCCGGCGCTCGCAGCATCGCTGCCGGGGCGTGCGACGCACCCGCTGCCCCAACCTCTGCCACCACCAAACCAACCTCAGCTCCTCAAAGCCCACGAAAGCTCCGCTCCCGGCCGCTGTGTCATCTCCCATCGCTCCCCGTTTGCACAACCCCCCTCCTCAGGGATCAAGTCGGAGCGTGCCCGTCCGCGCCGACTCAGCTCCCGCCGCGGTGGGGATGCCACGGCAGCCAGAGCAACCCCACGCGAGCAAGGGAACACCGCTGGGATCGGGAGAACCTGCCGATTTAAATCTGCTTTACGGTGCCAAGGTAACCGTGCACCTCGTGGTGTGACCTGCTGCGGGACGGTGCCGAGCGGCGATGCTCGAACCAAAGCAAAGGGAAGAGGTTTTCTGCATCACGGGCGTTGCACAAGCCCCAAGCTCCCCAAGAGCAGCTCCTCGGAGCCTCTTCCAAAAACATCGCGCTCCTTCCTGGCTGGGGCCCGTCCTTGCTCCTGCTGACTCACGATGGACCAGGCAGCGTTACTCACACCCGCAACACCCGTCCTCGTCCCCACCAAGAGGTGCGGTATCGCTGCTCTTTAATCCAGCGATGCCGCCTGCAGGGATTCCCCTGTCCCTTCCTCCTTGATTAAAAACCCCTCGGAAGGTGCACGGAAAAAGAGTGATGGTTAATTAAAAGGCGGCGCACGCCTCGGCCGGGTTTGCGCGGCGCAGCCAGGCTCCGAGTGCCGAGCGACCCCGTGTTGGGCGGCAGCTGTTGGCTGTGGTTAAATTGGGGCTGGGGTCCTGGTTTCCTCTCCTCTGTCTGGAGTGACCTGTTACTGCGTGGCCGGTGGTGGCCGCTGCGCCGTGGCTGAGGACACCAGTCCCGTGCTGGGAGGAAGCCGAGGCCAGGGGGTATTTTTGTCCACTGAGTCACTTCCCGCGGATCCCGGCTGCTGCCTGCGCGGGGAAAGGGACGGGCGCTGGGTGTCAGCGCGGATGGGTCTGGCCCTTCAGCCCAAATCCCAGCGGGGAGCTGCTGGCCCCCTTCAGCCCTCCCTAGCCAAGACCCTTCGGGGCAGGAGAGACCGTTCCCATCCAAGGTCTCTGCAGGTGAGGCAGGAGGGGGCTGATCCAAACCAGACAGCCTCCGCCACAGGACAAACCTGCATCTCGCACCCCATCTGATGGCTCTGGAGCGAGTCGGCTACCAAAATCTCCCACTGTCACCTGCAAGGGCTTCCAAAGACTTGCAATAGAGAGTCAAGCTGGGGTCAAAAAAGTGCTTCAACTTCAGCATCACCACCCAAAAAGGTACGATTCTCACCGAAACGCTTAATGGCAGTTGGTGGCTGATTGACCACAATCAGCTTCACCAGATGAATATCAACGTCCATTATCGCTCTCAATTGCATTTAAGCGCCTCTGGACAGGAGCCGGTCCTTGCAGAGCTAAATCTGGCCTGGAGAACGGAGCCATCCGTAAAAACCACACATCCATCGACTGGAACACCAGGACAGAGAAATCAGGAGACCTCATACAAGGTCCTGCTCCTCATACAGGGTCTCCTGCATCAAAACACCAGCAACTTCCAGGAAAACGTCCTAAAACATTTCCCCCACAGCCGTTGAAACCCCCTTCTCCATCTTTGTCTTGGATGAAAGAAAAAAAAAAAAGGCAGCGAGGAGACGTTTTGAAATAGAGTAAATTTCTTTTTTTTTCCCTCTGGTTTTTCTTTCAAGAAAAAGTTTTCTCAGAAATGACACATTTTTGTCAAACATTTCACTGGTGACAAATTGGCATTGTCAGCGAGGAGAGCGCTCGGCTGGGAATTTCGGAGGCGCTTCGGGAAGCCTCTGTCTGCTTTCACCGATTTAAAAATCTCCTCAAAGGAGAGAAAAATCCAAAGGTTGGGGTTTTTTAATGTCCATACCCACCCGCAGTGACTTTATCCTTATTCAAAACAGCGTTGGAAAAGTTGTTCTCAACGTAAAGAGTTCCTACGCTCCTGGTTGCAATTCCATTTGGTAGTTTCCTGACCTCATCGCAGTTATTTCTGTTGTGTTTTTTTATTTTATCATCACAATTATGGTTGTTATCACAGACGTTTGACGCCTAACAGCTTCTGGCTTCCTTCCGAAATTTTCATTCAAATGCTAAAAGGCTGTAATGAGTCCAAGATAATGGACCAGTAAAATAAACGATACGGATCAGAAGGAGGGGAATTTGGTTAGAAAATAAGAAAACAAATAGAAATTATCCGTCCTAATTAGCATCCAAAGATAGTAACTGGGGAAAAAAAGATGTATTCTGGGGAGGGTTGTTTCACCTGGCACCCAAATCCCAACACATCCCGGGTGATGAGCATCTCCGCTTCCCACAGTGGTCAGAAGGGAGCAGAACCCCAAAATCCCCCTTTCTGAGCTCATTGCCAGTTTAAATTCACATCGCTTATCGTCACGCACCCAAAACCTCATCTGTGCCCTTCGCAAGCCACCTGCCGCTCACCGCCTGGGGCGGCACCGGCTCTGTGCTCCTGCAACATCTGGATCCAGCTGCAAATGGCACCAACTCTTCCTCGCCCTCCCCAGCTTCGTCAGCGCTAACGAGCGCGCAGGGAGGCGATGCTCACAGCGGCGGAGGGGACAGTGCACGGCCGGCCACCCGGCTTGGGTATCGATGAGCGAAACGTGGGCTCTGTGAGAACTTTGAGCCGCTGAACCTCCCCAGAATCAATATTTTCCTTTTGAAAACAGCGCTGGGGGGAAGAGCACATCTCATATAGATTCCGCGTTATTTCGGGTTTTCCATTATTCATTGCACCTCGTCCTAAGTCACGCCGCAGCGAATATATTACCATACACGACGACAAAGAAATCACACAGCTCCTGCAAACATACCAGAACGCGGCAGCCCGGGCCGCTAAAACAGCCCGCTCGATTGGCAATCCCTAATTAGCAACATATAATTAAGCTGCTGTACGTTGAGGTTGTGCCTGTGCCGCCATGGTGAAAGAGGAGAATAATAAATCAAAATACTGATAAATCAAACAGCATCTGATTTGTGCAGCAACGGGGGCAGAGCTGTGTAGCGGGGCTCAAACTTTTGCAAACATTTGCTCGTCGAGGTTTTGCTGTGCGGCCACACACGAAGCCTTATCTCGGCCGGGAACGTCACCGCAAGGCCACCGAGGGCCACCGTGTCCCCAGGGCCACCCGAGCAGGGAGGCATCCGCAGGGAATGGGCTGCATGCACAGAAATAATAGAGAAAAAAAAAAAAAAAAAAAAAAAAAAAAAACAAAC
>WHYT01017484.1:506254-519645 GCA_009806455.1 Tetrax tetrax
CTCTTTACACCCCAAACCTGCCGCTCCCTGGGCATGGGACCAGGCTTTGCACAACGGGGAGGTCAGGCAAAGCCCACCCACATCCCCATCTGCACCTCCCGCAGCCCCAAAGCTGCCAGGTAAGGACGTTTTTGGGGCCACGGGCCACGTTCAGATGCAGATTTGGGAGGGGACGTGAGGCACCAATGGATTTGGACAGCCCCATCGTGCCGGCACCTTCCTTCCACTGATGAAGCCCAAAACCCAGTTTAGCCTGTCCCTAGGCCCAACATCCCAAATGGCACCACAACGAGCAACAGGGTTTGATCCTCTGCAAAGACTCCAAATGATGCAAAATTTAAAATAAAAAAAAAAAAAAAAAGAAATAAAGCCTGGCTGACACGGCTTGGCTTTGCAAGGCAGGTTAGGAAAGCCCAGGTGGGCTGCACGGATCACTGACCCCGTGTGCCCGGACGTATCCCCTTCCCCGCCCGTCGCTGCGCGTATCAACAGAATGTTTATAAATCAATCGAAAGCAATTAATCAGCTAGAGGGAGATAAGGGATAATGAAGAAAAGAGATTAGCTGGCGATGCACAAACAGGGCTCCTCCGGGGAGGAACTGCTGTGGTTGGAAGCCTCCTCTGCAAAGCCTATTAGCTCCACTTAAAAAAGAAATTTAAAAGAGGCAACCTGAATAATTAAAAGGAAGAGTTAATGGTTCAGGCTAACAGCTTCTAAAAACCCGCGGTGGCCGTGTTTGTTAACCAACCTGCAGAAGAACCACCACCCCGCGGCGGGATGCTCGGCCGGGGCCCGATCCCTGCATCCCCGCAGCCGCCCGGTGCGACGGAGCGAGGGGGCTGGAGCCAGGGAGGCTCGCGCAGGCGCTTCGAGCGGCCGACGCTGCCGTCCCGCTGGGTTCACCTAAGCGACCAGTCCTTCCCAGCTGCCTTATAAATCATAGTGGAGAAACGACGCTGGGTGTGGAGGGGAAGCCTCCAGAGACACACAGCCTGAGATCACCCATCCCACCTGTCCCACCGTAGCCTTCCCATCGCTGGTCCGCTCCTCGTCAAAGCCAGTACTGAATACACGGACATTTCACTTGCCAACCAAAAAATGAACCTCTGGGCTGAGCAGCCAGCAGCTGCATTTTCCATCTGGTTTTCTACACATTTTTCCATCCTAATCCTTCCACGCCAACCTTTGGGAAGGGGAGTCTCGGGACAGGATCAGCAGCTGTCACTTACGTACATTTCACACCCACAGAAGATGCCAACACCTTATGTTGGGCTTATTCCAGCATGAAGGACCAGCATCACCATGCCAGTGCCACCAAGAACTGGGTGCTTTTTGCCAAAATTACCCCCCTGCCGACGCTCAGAGTGGGGGTTACAACTGCCACTTCGTTTCTGAGGAGCACCCAAAAACACTACATCCCCCAGCTGTGCCCTGCATCCTGCGGGAACGCTCCCGGGGCTGCCTACAAAGCAGCTTTCCCAACTTGGGGAATTAAAATTTCCGCACCTCCTCCTGCCGCGCTGCAGGATCCCGCCGGAGAGCTGGCACCCGGGTGGGCATTTTATTAAGAAAGGGCTCAAAGAACGGCCAGTTCAGAGGACTCACGGGCAGCATTTTATTACAATACTCACCTTTTTAGGTACCGCTCGATGAAAATGCCAGGTCAGGGCCGAACCCCACGTGCATTTTGCAGAGGAAAAGGAGAAAAAGCATCTCCCCGCCTTACTTACCAGCTTTGCAAGGCAGCAATTTAACCATCAAGGAAGAGCTTAAATTCATTTAGTAACAGCCCTTATCTGCAGGCTGGGGGCAGAATAATTCTACCGAGAACAATATCTAACAAAGAAAAATCACTGCACTGCAGCACGGAGACGGAGAGCACGGCGCAGGGCAGCACCGAGCAGATTTCTCCCTGCTGAAGCAGCCCATCAGTTTAAGGGCGAGTTATGGGCCGACAGCAGGAAAGTTGTCCCCAGTTCTGATGTTTAAGAGGTTAATCTTGATTTAAAAGCCTCGTGCTTGCCTTGGCAGGCGTGAATTTGCAGGCTGAGCCCACGTCGTGCATAACTGGGATGCTCCCCAGTGCTCCCCACTGCATCCCTGCTCCCACGCCG
Organism: Tetrax tetrax; assembly: GCA_009806455.1. NCBI lineage: Eukaryota > Metazoa > Chordata > Aves > Otidiformes > Otididae > Tetrax > Tetrax tetrax. The sequence goes on from WHYT01017484.1 coordinate 508,371, forward strand.
GCAGCCCATCGCTGTTGAGTGACTCACAGCCCCGCTTCCAAAAGCTTTTTTCCTTTTTAAATTAAAAAATCCCTCAAACCTGAAGGTCTTTCCAAGCGCCTAGGCAGCGAAGGAGATGCATTTTATTTCTGCACCACTTGCTGAACATCCAGACTGTGTTTATTAAAACTTCTTTCATGGCAAAGTTTGTCTCTCTCTGCCAGGAGGTGCAGGACAAAAATCAAAACACCTGAACCCTTTCAGCCATTCCCACATCCTCAAAACCTGACCACTACATGAATATCACAGCATACCTGAAAATGGGGAGCCAAACACCACCTGCAATTAAAAATGTGCTTTTTTTTTTTCCTGAAATCCCTGCAGCATCACTCAATGGGAGTGTTGTGACAGGCGGCGTAACACCACATGCATACGCATGCAGAACTGCAGAAAAAAAGCCATTTAAAGCTTGGAGGACTGCACTTGATGCCTGCCTGGAATTAAATAACGCATTAGGTTGCAAAGTTAATAAAAGTGACAGCCTTTTATTAATCTTAGCTCACACCGCAGCGCTCGGAGTCGGCAGGCGGCCGCTCTCACAAAGTTATCGGCACTTTGCACCAGGCAGAAGCAGGGCTAGGAAAAGAAAATATTAAAAAAAAATAATTAAAAGGAAACAAAAACCCAAAAGGAGCAGCAGAAGCCACAGAAGATGCACGCCAAAGCCAGGAGCAAAAGCCGGGGCTGTGGCAGCGTCAGGTTGAAGTCCAGGGCTGGATCCCCATGGAATGTGCTCAACACGGGGCACACTGAAATCCTGGTCTCGCTGATGGATTTTCCTGACCCCAGTGAAATCCTGGTGCTTTTTACAACAGGTCTACGAGCAAAAAGGAAAAAGTTGCTTTCCAGTTTCTTGGTGTTTCTGAGCTTGATGGAGAGGGTGGCTCTGGTACCCAGCATCCCTGCCGCAGCAGCTCCCAAAAGCATCGGCAAGCCCCTCGCTAGCCAAGGAGCCCACAGCTGGAAACCTTCCCGTACCAGGACATGGCCACCAAGAGACATTTTTAAGGGATTTGGGCACCACGTGCAAGACATCAGTCCCAACAGCATCATTGGTGAGACCATACGATGGATACGAGGGAAAATCGCTGCAATGTTCACGATCCTTCCCACCGCTCGTGCAACCACCGCCTGAGGTCTTGCATCCCCTTCCCTGCCCATCTTCTCCCCATTGCTTTGGTTTGAGAAGCACCCCAGGACCTTCACATGGGTGCAGCCCCCATTTTCACCTTCGTGGACATGTCTGTGCTTGGGTTGTCCATGGAGCTCTCAATTTTTATGACTCCATCGCAAGATTAGATTAGATATTAGGAAAAAATTTTTTACACTGAGGGTGGTGGACACTGGCCCAGGTTGCCCAGAGAGGCGGTGGATGCCCCATCCCTGGAAACATTCCAGGCCAGGTTGGCCGGGGCTCTGAGCAACCTGATCCGGTTGGAGATGTCCCTGCTGCTGGCAGGGGGGTTGGGCTGGGTGGGCTTTGAAGGTCCCTTCCAACCCAAACCATCCTGTGATTCTAAGTCTCATTGTAATTATTTGGTTCAGGTAAATTTTTTTTCCCCTCCTCCAAAACTTCACGTTTTTAACTCAAATGGACTTATGAAAATCTCAGCTTTCAGCTTATAAATAAAAGTTCACAACCCTCCCCCAGTACAGAAAAGACTTCTGCATCTTCCCCCACTATGTACTGCACCAGCTCAGAAGGCAAAACAAATAAAAAGAAACCCACATATATTTTATAACCAGAACCACGATTTTCAAATAGCTAGAGTTAGAAAATGAAAATAATAATAAATAATAATAAATGATCCTAGGAGACAGGAAGCAAGAGTATTAACTCAAAGCTAAATGTGATCAAGACTAATCATTCACATGGGTTTTCACTGCATTATTTGAGCAAGACAGAAAAAAAAAAATTTATATATATATATATGTTTTTTCCTGCTGTTTACTCACATAAAGGCTTCGATGTCATGAACCTTTTCCATGCTGCCCTCACACGACCTCTCCCGAGCTGTGCCCGGCACTGGGCACTGCCCCAGAAAAAATACTGTTGTACTGAGAAGATCAGGCCAACAGTACCAAAAACATTAACTAATGCAACTCGGGGATTTGGAGGGGAAAAATAAGCCATGAGGGAGCAAACGCAACGCATCTACCTCAGCGTTAGCAACAGTGTGCGGGAAAAAGACGCCGCTCCGGCTGCAAGATGCTCCGGGCACGGGGTGGGTGTAGGGGGGCACGAAACGCAGGGGTGTTTTGGGGACAGCCGGGCTGCGTGCGGTGCCAGGCATCAACGCGCAGAGGGACCGCGCAACGGCGTCAACGGGACGAGGGGCTCAGCCGGGCGAGAGCTGTGGGTTAGGCGGCTGTGCCCGAAGCCCTCCGCGCAGCAAGAGATTCTTGGGGTGACTGGGAGCCCGACACGCTTGCCACCCAATGACAACTCCAGGATTGGCTTTAAAACTGGAAAAATTAAAGAATTAATAGCTTACTGACATATAAGACACCCATTACCCCACCCACATGATGCAGAGTGCACCCAAATGACTCAAAATTGTTCCAAGATTGGTTTTTTGGGTTGGTTTTTTTTTTTCCCCTTCGCAAGACAGGAAGGTTTTTACTATTTCAGCTCGTTTGTGCCTCCTGCGTGCTGGGACAGGACGCTGGCCAAGTCCCCTCTCCCAGGGGCCGCCTGAGACCAGAATAAAAGCAAAAAAATCTAAAATTCATGCTGGGTGCAAGGGCCTCCACCTGGCAGCTCAGTATTTCTAAATATAAAAGTCCCAGGCGATGCCTCAAACACCCCATTAGGAGAGGCACTGCGGAGCGCGGCCCCGACCTTCGCCAAGTTCGGCCGCGGTTGGTAACTGCTCTTTTCACCGATTCCCCCCAGCTACGCTGCAGAAATGACCAAAAAAAAAAAATCCCTTTGTTGTTTTATTGGAGCGAGATTCACCCTCGCAGCGCAGTCCCCGCAGGATTACAAATATTTGATGCATTGGGAAAGAAAACAAAACCATCCCAAAATGACAACTGAGAGGGAAACAATCTGGGAAGTTTTAACCTTCCAAATCTGTCTCTTCATTCTGGTTGTGATTTCTGCAGGCGAGGGAGGAGAAAAAACACAACCCAAGCAATGTCTGCTTCTGCGTTAGAAAGGCAAATGTAGACGGGGTTTTGAAACAACGCGGCTACGCTCCCGTTAGCGCTATTAAAATTCAAAGTGCAAAGTCAACCGATAACCTCAGCCGGTTCCCGGGATGAGAATCAAATCGTGCGATGCACGGCTCTTTGGTGTTGCTCACTGCTATCGATTTCCTTCTACTGGAGAAAAAAAACAAAAACAGAAACAGTCAACAAGGAACCCAAAACCTCTTCAGTAACCCAGCCTGCCCGCTTCAGTCAATACCAGCAGCTCTGCAAGTGCAAGGAAAACCGATGGCAAACTCTGCGCTGAGTTTCAAAAATACCAAAAGACATGCACATAAAAAAAGAAAAAAAAGATTTGGAAGCAAAATCATTCCCCTGGGCTGCCAAACCTGCCCAAGCTGCCTGGGAGAGCTGCAGACCAGCAGCACGACCTGCAGCAAAGCCTGGACCAGGCTCAGCCCCGGAGCGGCGATGCAGATGAGGACCAGCCCCGGAGCATCCCTGGCAGGACACTGCCTATAAACACGACGTTATTTCCAGTGAAACATCCTGGACCTGCAGCACTGCCCCGAGAGCAAACGCTTCTGACACCCGAAGTCCCAAACTCACACACCTTTACGCGCATCCACCTTGCCGTGCCCATAAATCAGGAGCCACCGAGGGATCGTTTAATCAGAAACAAATACAACCTTGGTTTTCTACAAATTAATCCTATAGTCAGGGATTTTATTTCAGCCACCTGCAAAATCCTCCTGAAAGATTGCTGGGGGTTACAGGGAGATTATACTGTTTAGTGAGTCAGTTATAATCCCTCCGATAAGGGGAGCTGATCCGGGCGGAGAGGCATTGGCTCAACGCTATTTGCAAATAAAAATTAAAACTGAGATAGCAGCAGGTTTGCTCAGCCTCCTGCCTTATCGCCAAAGCGTGGCGGAGAGATTACCGGATCCAGCTCCGGCCGGGGAAGGAAAGCAGAGCTCCGGAGGAATACAGCAAAGGCGGTTTTTCAAGGCACTGGCAGCCCTAAGCGCTGCGGAGAAAAATCAAAATACAGCAATAGAAACACACAGTGGGATCTGCGCGCTGCGACTTTGGGGAATAAACACCTGGAAATTGGGTGTGCTGTGCCTACGGTTTCTTATATGGAGAAAAGCACCTATAAACCCTACCAGACCAGCCCACCTGCAAAGTCAGAATGTCCTAAAATCCCTTTTTTTACTGGAGATAACCGAGTTGGGTGGCCGGAAAGCAGCCCATCCCCGCTGGGCTCCGGAGGGGGGCTGGAAACGCAGGCTGCCCTCCGAGAAATCCCCGGAGAGCCGGGTTCAGCTTCACAGCATCCCAAGCAGCATCTCCAGAGATAACGAGTCCAAAAGAAACTCCACCCCCGGCCTTTGCAGCTATAAATAGAGGAGGACGGGATGTTATCTGGGATCCTTAACGTGGTTATTTCAGTTAAGTCGCCTTTGGGAATTGCAACCACAACTACTCTGCTGCGAGAAAGTTATCTGGAATTGATTAAAGATTATTTTTTTAAATATTCTTTTTTTTTTTCTTTTTGGATCTAGGGTCACAAATAAAGCTAACTGGAGCAATTCATTTCCTTAAGCGCAGTTGTGGAAGGGCCAGCACCACACAAAGCACTCCTCAGATTGGGTGCAGAATGGGGTTTGTCCCATTCCCAGCTTTTCCCTGGAAATTGCATCTATCTAGGATCCGGTTCCTCTCCACCCTCTTTCGCAGCCATCATTATTTGGGGTGAATCCATGCCACCAGGTTCCAGTTACACCTTTGAGGGGATTTCTAAGCTTTCAATACCCTGTAGCAGTAACGTGAGCAGATTCACACGCTGAAGTTTCACTCCAAATGTCCAGAAAAATTATTTTTTGGGGGGAGGAAAAAGGGAGTGCTTGGCGAGATACCCACATTTTAAGGACTGCTATGACTTGAGGACTTGGCAACCAGCATCCGCTCCAGCCACTTCTCATGGTCTCTGCTCCTCCATCACAGCAGCAGAAGGGAGGAAAAACAGATCAAAAGAGCCACGCAGGGAAAACGACGAGTTTTGATTGTGCCAGTGGCACAGGGTACAAACACGGAGGGACGGAGGGCTGGGGAAATCCGTAGGGGATGAAAGCGGGATATAACACATGCTGTACAACCGCACGGGTACCCGTGGCGATGCCGTGTGGCCCCGCGTTTACCCCTCCAAGCCCTGGAGTCACCAGCTCCGGGCTCGTTACCTCCTTTTCATCCTACGTCCCTGCTTGCCTGCTGCAGGATGGCATTTTGGGGCTGTCACCCACCGACGAGCACCCCGTTGTACAACCAGTAAACCTACAGTCAGCAGGAAACAACTCTAACCCAGCCTCTGCCCTGCAAAACCACAAAGCCAGCTTAAAAAAAAAAGAAGCCATGAGTAAAAATGCACACACTGACGTTCTTTACCTGTTACTGGGCTTTTGAGTACACCTGGTTTTTGAGCGAGGATACAGGGAAAACGCAGGGGAACTGCAAATCTGTTGCGAACAGTGAGGCATCGCGTTCCCAGGCACTGATGAGCACGATTTCAGAGAGAAAACAGCTTTTCAGCAGGGACTGAAACCATGGTTTTCAAGAATATTATCCTAACACAAACACAACTCTTTCTTTTGTTGCTGTTGTTTTTGGTAGAAAAGTTGACTGAGCAATGATCAGAGACTTACATGGCCCTGAATATTCCCAGCAGCCTCAGGTGTATCCCAGGGCATGCAAATGCCAATTAAAAGCCTAATTTTTAGCTATCCAAGGTTTTTCTGGGAAACAAATATCAGCACCCACTCTGAAGAAGCAAGAGTGGAGCATAAAGACGACCCAACCGCCAAGCCCTCAGCATCCCTCAGCGCAGGTATCGTTCGCGGTGAGTGGGCGACACGGGATTAGGGGCGACGGAGGAAGGCGGCCGCAAACCCCGCGAGGGGAAGCAGACCAGCTGGGATGGACGGCTCTGCGATTCCTGCCAAAATATGTTACGAAGCAGCTGTGTGTGAACAAAACCGCAGAGAATCACCCCGGCTTCCAGCCTGAATCCCAGCCATTCACGTACAGCAGTGTAGCTGCCACAAAGCCCATTATCTTCCACACCAGTTGTTGAAGTGTCATTAGGACAGCTGAAATGAGAGGCTAAATTCTCCTACACGCACCACTTTCAATAATTACAGCCCTTTTATACTCAGCACTACACAGCAAAGGAGGCTGCCAGGTTGATGAAGGGGATGCTCAGGCCCTCCAAGGGCTGCAAATTGATTGTTTCCCCTCCTCATCCTCCGCGGAACAAACACTCGGTGATCCTTTAACAGCTCCTTGAGCAGAGCTTTGCTCCGTTCGGGGAGAAACGCAGCACGCCGGTGCGATGGAGATACGTACCTCCACCACGCCGGGGGGAATTTTGTAATAAACCACGTGTAATACATCCTCGCTCGCGTAGGATGTTCGGGATGTTCTTCGGGACGCGCATCACCACCCTCAGCTCACACTTCCACCAGCCCCGTGGATCCTGCGATGCAAGCGATGCCCCATGGAGACTGCGCTTCCTGAGCCCTTTCCATCTTCTGGAAGGGTTCCCAGGAATAATTTAATGCACCCTAATGTGCTCTTTTAAACATGGAGGCCTTTTGATTTTAAATTGTTTAATTCAAAATCAAGAGTTTTTTAAATTAATACCCAAAACATGGGGGGGCGAAGCAAGCATACTCCAAAAATATAATATTTGCAAGAGATAATTCCACACATGAATATTCTCACTCATCTCCCCCTCTCATCTATCCCCAAAGCTGCACACAGTAACTTCAAAGCCAAACCCCGTTTCCAACTGGAAACCCGCAGACCGGTCCTCAGGGAGCTGCGGGAGGTGGTTTGGGTGCAGGGAGCCAGGATGCTGAGCCCCAGTCGAACTGTCCCCGGGGCTGGGCGAGTCCCCTCTCTGCTCAGGGATCACCAACCCCAAAATGACCACCATAGAACCCTAAAATGACCACTGCACAACCCCAAAATGACCACCGTGCATTACTACACACGTAAACGCAGATATGGCCTCGACTGCACCTGCCCACAGAAAACGCCGAGAACCAAAACCCACCCTCGGCACGGCAACATCGCTCCTCCTCGGCAGGACCTAAGCCAGGACAGGGAATTTTGTGCTCCTCAGCACAAGACAGGAGGACAGGAGGAGCTGGGGAACATGCCATCTAACTGGACTAACCTCCAAAATCATCCTTCCCCACGCAGCAAAGCAGCAGTTCTCCCCAGAGCACTAAGGACACAAGCACAAACCTAATTTTTATCCATCCAACAGACCCTTGGAATTTATCTCAGCTGCCTCAAGAGCCACTGAGGTCCAGAGGATCTCATCCTGACCCAACGTGAGCGAGGGCTCGGCCCCTCATTCAGCACAGCAGCGTTAACTCTCACCCCAGAAAGGTCCGCACCAAAATTCTGACCAAGAAATGGAATTTCAGAAAAGCTGCAGTGCTGGGCTTTTCAGCTCACACATCTCATACGAAAGAGAGGAATTTCCCTCCCATGAATAGCAGTTTATGCACTCTTTGGCAACAGCACTACGATTAGCAAACACAATCTGTATTTCTGCGGCGCTCATTTGTTTGCCAAGCGCATTGGAAAGTAATATTTCATCCACCGCGAGATAAAACCTGGAGGCTTTGCCTCCTGAGGCAACCAACCATGCACCAGGTCTCCCTGTAGGCAAAAAGACCTCCTCGATAAAACCCACCTGAATAAATCCTGTCTGCAACGGGCATCTGAGGGTGGCCCAGCCACCCCCTCTGCCAGCAGCATCCCAACATCTCGCCTGACCCGGGATAAAACAAAGCAGGGGGGAAAAGGGTGAAAATGGAGCTGCACTAGGGCATGGTTGAAAAGCATATGTTGGATCATGGACAGGGAGGAAAAAGAGCCCGCCAGCCCCAAAGCAGGGCGTGCCAAACCCACCCGGGGCTGTCACCAGCAACGCCGTCTCAGCAAGCACCGGGTGCCACCAGGTCCCAGAGCTTCCCTAGGTTCTGCCTTTCTACAGGTTTGGGCTGAGCTCAACCCTGCCTCCTGGAAGCACCAATACTGGGTTTAAACTCAAGCTTTTTTCAGCCTATGGCCCATTTCCATTTGCCTAGAATATAATTATATGACAAATTGCCCTTAAAACACCAAAAATGGACATCTGTGGTGAACCCCTGGTGATCCACACATCTAATTCACTCATTTATGAAAAAGGAGATGGAGGAAAGGGCTGGTTTGACTGATTTTCTTCTTCCTTTGACCCAGCGAGGTCCTCCAGGCCGGCCAAGCCTTTCCAGCGCCACCAGTCCCCGGGCAGAGCAGCTCGCTGAGAACTGCAGAATCATTGCAGCACCCACCTAAGAACTGGGCTTGTCCTCTTCTCTGAGCTGGGTCTGCAGGAGCCAAGCAGATGGAGATGCATCACTAACCTGAAAGCAGGGCTTGCTCCCAATGCACGTGGGAAGATGTCTGCTGGGAAAGAAGCAGCCAGTATGGAAAGCACCATCACCCAGCCCCAGCATGCTTAAAAGGCATCATTTTTTTTTTTTCTACATGTTTTATCTGATTTTTTTTATCCAGCTTCCTGGCTGTATTCTGCTCCTGCGGCTGGGATAGCAAACATTCCCATGCAAAACTCCTCTAAATCCGCACCAGGGGCTATTGCTATGAGAAACAGCAGCTCCAGTGGCTACTGGGAGCTCCAGCAAGGGAAAAACCACCCCCAGGCCATGCACACATCCAACACGAGCTCCCCGATTCCCCTTTTTGGGAGGAAACCTCCAGCAGCCCCATAACCAGGCTGCGGGGCCAGGCAGGAACCACCACCCCGCATCTGGGAAGCTCCCAAATCCCACCGGCAATCCCGCAGCCATCCGGTCCCAGCTTTCATTTCCAGCGCAACCTTTCCCCTCTTTGCTTTGCTTCCAAGTTCAGTTAAAGACATTACCCTAATTACGATTTTCTCTGGCACTGCTCTGATGACCCGGAGCGCTTCGCTCACATCTCCCGCTCGCTTCCCCCCGCATTCCTGGGATCTTGCTTTTGCAACTTGCTCCAAGAGTTCTTCCTCTTTCAGGTTTGTGGGGTTTTTTTTTCCTTTTGTTTCGTTTTTTAAATTTTTTAGCCCCTCACCACTTACACTCCATCCAAAAGGCAGGAGAAAGGGAGATGTGGGGACCTGAGAATAAATGGAAAAAACTGCACCAAGAGTGGCAAGAGGGGGGAAAAAAAACCCCATCATTTTAAATTAGGATGATGGTTGTACCCCCGGACACTGTTTGAGCTAAGGACAGGGTGATTCAGGAAAGGCACGGCGCAGATGGCTCAGTTTCATCCCTCGCTGGCAGCTTGGGGCTGATGTGGGGAGCAGGGAGGATTTCCCCCGTTTGCAGCCCTGCAAGCCACGCGCCTGCTGCCAGGGGACGCGTGGAGGGCTGGGATCCCTCCCTCCAGCGTACGTTTTCAGCAGCTATTTAAGAGCTTAGCAGGATTTTCAGAGGCACCTAAGCCGGTTAGGTGCCTAAATCCCACTAAAAGTCCCTTTGAATACTGCTACCTCCCTAAATCCCAGCCAGTGTTCATTAGTGTCATTAAACACTTAAATACCTCCACCCACACGTCCTAATCCCACCGCCGGGAAGCTGCTGACCACCATGAGCCACAGCTGCCAGCTCTGTGATATGGGGCAGGGGAGCCCTGTTTTGGGGCACCCCCCTCATGCCACCTCCCACCCCTCCCTTGCCGCAGCACAGCAAAGGCTGTTTGGGTTTCTCTCTCTCTCTCTTTTTTTTTTTTTTTTTTTTTTTTTTTTTTTTTAATTTTCCACGCTCTTGCTCTATCGCTGTGAGCATCCTGATGAAGGGAAGATCGCTATCTACAAAGTCTCTTTGAAATGGGCACACACACAAAAAAAAATGGATTTCCTCCCGCTTCACACAGGCCCTCACCTCAATCCTAGCGTGGGATAAACCTTTACAGCAAGGAGCAAACCCAGAGGGAGATGCATCCGAGGCGGCCGCTCGGCATGCCGGCAGGTCTCCGGACAAAGGGATGCAGCTGGAGTGTTTGGAGATGCCCAGTGCTCCGCTGCAGGGACTGCACATCCCACCCCAGGTACCGCACATCCCACCCAGCAAACACACCGCGGCTCCAAATCGGGGCGATTTCCTCCTTTCTGGGGTCGCAGGGACAGGGGAGGCAGCTGCAAGGTGTGCTTTTGGGGTGCAAACTCTCCCAAGCTCTCTTTCCTCCACCCTCAAGCCAGTTGAACTCTCCTGCGAACATCTCCGATAACGCAGGGAAGGAACGTGCCCGAGCGCGTTTGGCTTGTATCGCGTCAAACGCGCTTTAATTGGTGATAATTGCTGCATGCCTGCTATATCCAAGCGAAAACGAAAGGCACGCTCTCCTTGCTGCTCTGCAGCTTAACGCTCCGCAGCAAGTTGGAATTCAAACCAAGGGGCTGCAGCAACAGGAATGAGACCAGCAACTTTCAGACGGCAGCTCTTCCAAAAGCATCACGAGATGTTTAAAGTCAGCTGCAACCTAGAAACAGGCAGCAAACTCCGATTTTAAGAACAGTGAGGGATTTGGAGAGATTCTGCCCTTCCTCTGCCGAAGGGAGGAGGGCAACGTGGCATTAACGGGGCAGCTGAGGGGGGCAAATTCCCCTTTCATCGCACGCACAGCCGCGACAGACCAGTCCCCCCGGACACTTGATGTCCAGGGGAGGACGCACCAGCTCTCCATCACCGCCGCCCAGCTATAATATTTATTCACATCCACGGGCAGATCGCAGCGCCCGCTCTTTGCTTCCCCATCCCTTTGACCGGGAAACAGCAACACTGTAAACCCAGGAGGGACCAAGCCCCTGCGGCAAATAAACACCCGGAATTATCTGCTGGGCGAGGAATTATCGACCTGGGCTATAAATGGGGGAGCGGCCAGCGTTGCAGCAGAAAACTGAATGGGGTGGTGATTAATTCACACACACAGAGAAAAAAAAAAAAAAAAAAAAAAAAAAAAAAAACCT
>WHYT01017484.1:519665-551899 GCA_009806455.1 Tetrax tetrax
TTTTTTTTTTTAATAAGTTTCCATCCTTCCTGCCCTTTTTTTTTTTTTTTTAAAATCCAGGATACACTAGCAAAATCAATACAAGAAATACAGAGGTTTGCTTTTATTTCAGCTTCCAGAAAGCAGTGGAGCACACAGACCCTGCATCTCCTTGGATCCAGCACACCCAACCATTTCCACAAAAATACATTTTTTCTTGCATCTACACGACAGCACCAAATTAAAGGCTTCGCCCTCCCTGGCACCTTCTGCAACCCACAAAACTTCAAATTAACCTCTTGCTTTTGGAGTAATTAATGCTGCAATGATGCTAATGACTGGGGTTCAACCCCAATACACCAGAGAACTGCCCCAGCCCAGACTGGGATGCCCTTGCAGAAAGGCTGTCCGGACTGGAGGCAGAATTATAATCACCTCCAAAGAACGCTGTTTAGCTCTGTAATTGCCTTGCATTGTAAAATTTCGCAGAAAGAAACTTGCTCCGCAGTACATGTGACACGTTCTGGTCCTTGGCCAAGCTCTGCACAAGTCCAATGGACCCTCTTGCCTTTCTACCCTCTAAAATTTTACTTTGAGTTCTCCATATTTGATTACCACAGCAGGTTTCGGCGTCTTTCACAAACAGGGATTGAAAGCACCAGTGAAACAACAGAGACCACAATACAGAAGTCCTCTAGACCAAAATTTACATGAAATCACACAGAAATCACACAGAAATCTACCCCAATGGTTTGAATTGAGCTACCTTCAGCCTAAAACCAGAATCCATCCCAAACTAACACCAGCCTCAGCTTTCTGAGGTTCACTAAACACCACGTACCTCATCCCCACCACCAGATTGATGGTCATGCTCCACAGGGTCACCACCTCTGCATTTCATTTACCTTCCATGGCAACTCTATTAAAAATCTCATACGCCTCCCTCATAAAACGACCAGATTTTGTCACACACCTACCTTGAGTTGACCTCTCGTCATCAGTAACAGCACTTCTGCGCCGTGGCCAGCCCAGAGAGGCAAGGAGCACTCAAGAGGCTCTGCTTGCCTCAACAGCCATGGGCAGCATCCTCTGGCACACAGGTCTTCCAAGACCCACCCTTCCCTTCAGATGTTCCCACTTTCCCCATTACCTGCTAACGAAGAACGAGGAAAGACCCCAGCGAACACACTCAAGGCAGGTGCTGGGCATTAGGAGCTTCATCCAAGCCCAACCAGGGTAGCTATCATCCCCAGCTGTGCAAAACCAGCCCACGGTTCGGTTATAAAGCAGTTATCTTTATTCATACAGCCCTGAAGTTCACCTGCGCAAAACCGCTGCTCAAAAAAAAACCCTGGAATTTGCCTAAAAGACCCAGGACTGCTGGTGGGGGGTGACCACCCCCGGTGCTTCTCCTCCAGGAGAACTTCATGCCTGCAGCTGTGTTGCCTGAGGCTGGAAACAAGCTCCCTGCTGCCTACCAGGCTGCTTTCTTTTTTCTGTTTCTAAGACTCATGATCACTGCTTTAAAGAGGGAATTAGACTGAGGGATTGCAGATGATGCAAAACCTTGATGTTGCACAAATAAATGCTACCAGAGCAACTACAAGAGGAGCTGATTCTGACACAAAGTGGCATTGAGACCGTCTGAATTTTCTCCATCATCCCTGCATCACAGATATTGCTGCCGTGACCCACGTACGCAGGCATCTGCAAATCAGTCACCCTGCAGGAAAGGTATCGATCAGAGCAACCTCGGCACCAAGAACTCGCCTCGTGTTTCCACTGAGGCCAGAAGCAACCTCAGATCCCAAAAGGGAGGGGATTTTTTTTTGCAGAAATGCAAAATTAGCGCTAATCGCATTGTCAGGGTATCAGCTCACACTTGCTGCCAACAAATTAGGCCAGTGGTGCATCTGCAGTTGCTCATTTGGCCACTAACCTGCTTTAGCAATTATGGATAATTAAAACATCGCCCTGCAGTCATTACGATTCAGATCATTCCCTGGAAGAGGAGAATCATCAGATCTGATTTCTGCTGTGCCCATCTCCCACAGCTGCTCCACGCCTCAGCTGGAAGATGAAGGATGGAGGGAAACCTTCCAACGGGTGTAAATCAATGCACTTACGTCTACTCTCTGTGGCAGGGTGATGATTTACACCAACAGGAGAGGTGACTGGAGTTGGAAGGCAAAGAGAATAGAATTAGAAAAAAAAAAAGAATAGACTATTTCAGTTGGAAGGAACATTCAACGATCATCTAGTCCAACTGCCTAGGAGCTGGAGCAAGAGTGAAGGGAGGGCAGCTGGCGGTGCTGAGGGGGGCTCTGTCTGCAGAGAACATCTTCAGAGAAGACACCAGAACCTCCAGCTCCTCCTCAACCTAGCAAATATGGGTCTGCAGGTCCAGGTGTCCCCAGACTGGTGTCCTTATGGCCCGACCAGACCACTGTCACAGTGCCACCACGCTGAAGAGCAATGCGGCTTTGCCACTACGAGAAGACCTCAGACAAGGAACTAATTGCAAAAACTCCATCAAACACCAGCAGAGGACCCTTGGCGGATGGCTGCGAGCTGGCTCCATCCAGCACATCATTGTCATCTCAGCATCCTTTTGTGTTTGAAATCAAAATGAAGTCCCTCTCCAGGTTTTGCTTCTGCAGGGATACTGGCCATGCAACCTTCCAGCTGAAAATTAAAGAACTCATTAATAACCTGTAGTTACTTAGCCAAAAGAGAGCTCTTGCAGTAAAAACATGAGAGCAAATGCCCTCGGGCTGGTAAAGGTTATCAAAATACCAGGGTTCAGAGGAAGGGGGCTGTTACAGCATCGCTCCCTAACACCCACCAGCAAAGCGATCCCTTCCACGAGGAGGAGATAAAGAATTTCTTCCTCCGCCAGCGATAAATCAAAGGGCACTGTTCAGCTGATGGGAATTGATTTTCCTCCCTCCCTTTGCACTCAGAGCAAAGCGGGCCCGTGGCGAGAGCCTCCAGATGCGACGGAGCCGAATCGATGGCGGGGAGGGGATGCGGCGGGGACATCTGGCACTGGCACGAGGTACCACCGTCCCGCAGCATCGCTCGGGGTGTGCGGCCCTTCCCAAAACCAGAAGACATGAGTGAACGTGGAGTGGGAAACAAACAAGATTTGATCGGAATAAAAACAGGGGGAGTAAATTCCCATTAGCACGAGCGGAGCAAATGCCATAAGGGGTGACTCCGGTGCCGGAAAGGGATGGGGTGGGGGACAAACCCCACTGTACGCCCCCCCCCCCAAACAATAATTACCAGCCCGCCTGGCTGCCCAGCAAAACAAGGCACAGTCTTCCGCTGTTCCAGCTAAAGCATGACTCCAGCGCTAATCCACTGTTAATTAAAAAGATTTGCACTCTAGGCTCCCTCAAACCCAAACCTCTTCTGCTTTTCACGCGCACAAAGGATAAAAAAAAAAAAAAAGCTGTCTGTAACACAGATCATCCAGAGATCGATCCCTCTCCCGCTCGCCAAACTCTACAGTAAGAGTCACTGAAATGCAGCGATTTTCCCCCTTCTTTTGTATCAAGCATCACGCAGTGACGGGACGAGGGGAACGCTGGATTGATTTAGCTTCACTCTAAACCCTGACGACAGCCTAAGGCGACTGTACGTAGAAACGGAGGCCTGATTTAACAGGTTATAAAGCTCCACTGTTTTCTCACTATTGACTTTTATTGCAGTGCATAAAATTTTTAATGAGAAATAAATTGATAGAGATACATCACCACGGAGGAACCGTGATCGGCTCATTTGCAAGCTATCATCGCAAAGACCGCATTTTTGAAATCCAGAGAGAAAAACGCACCCATGGTGTATTTATGCCGGTATTCAGCTGGAACTGGCACTGAAAGTGCCACCCGGACAGCGATGGTCCCCTGCAACGGGACTGGGTGATGTTGGGCAAGATGCTGGTGGCAAGACCAACGCAGGCATCACCCAAAGGTGCCCAGCAAGCGGCTTTGCATCTGCAGATCTATGGCACGTGTTGCTACGGAAAGCAGAGCCTGGAAAAGTTGGAAGGAGGAGTTCAGTTACCTTAAACCATGGGATTTACCAGCTTTTTCAGCTGCTGTTTGGTTTCCAACGTGTAGCAGCCAAGGTGGAGGCATCTCTGTGCTGTCAGGATTCATATTGGCCAAACCCTGCAAGAAGTCCTTTACATATCATCTGCTGTACCCTGAGGAGGACAAGGCAGGCGAAAAACCAGAAAATACGTCTATTCCAACAGAGAGAACAAAAAAAAGAAAGAAAAATTGGCATGGTGGGGAAGTACTGCCCTATCCCAACTTGAGTGCTGTATCTTCAGCCCTGTGCCATCTTCTGCAAACCTCGAGTCCCATTCAAATGCCGCTTTGGCGTGGGCTCCCACCTCTCCTCCTGAGCCCAGGGCAGCTTTCCAGTGGCTCTCCGAAACACCGGGAAGCAGGTGCCAGGGTGACAGCTTCCAGAGGACAATGGCAGAGCCCATGTGACCACAAAGACCACCTCATAGCCACCCAACATGGGGCAACCAGAGAAGACCTCCACGCTCTGCGTTAACCCCTGCCCCCAGATGTGCTGCCAGGGGAGATGGCCGCTGCACATCTAGGTAAAACCCTTCTTTTTTTATTCCTCTTATCAGGAGCAGCTGTTTAAAACACAAGCATTTCAAAAATGACATCCTTTCCACAGTCCTGCCACAGATGAAGCATTGGATTTACTCCTCTTTCTCCCTCCCACACTCGTATCTGCACACACCAAGCACTGCTCTTCCCACATCCGTGCACCATCACCCTCCTACGCCAGCGATCCATCTGTGCAGATTTACCTGCAAAACGCTATTTTTAATCCGGATTCAGAATCACACGGATATTATTATTATTTTTAGTACGGTAGACAACTCCTAGCTTTTTGCCAGCTCTTACAGCTTTTTGCAGCCAGACTTTGATCCATAACTTTGTCATTTGTCCATCATTTTCCATTGGAAATTTCGCACCCAAATCGCACGGGAAGAGCCTACAAACGGCACGACGCGCCTGCACGCAACAGGTTAAAACCAGCACAGCAAAGACAATCCTCACGTGTTTTCCCACATCTGACAGCACCTCCCGATTCAGCAAATAGGTACAGGTTCCTCCTCCAACCCCGACAGCACGGTTCCCCACCGCAGACCTCTGCCCCGAGCCGTCGCGGCGTGACGATGGGCTGTCTTCTCCCAGATAGCAAAGTGGAGAGGTCCTTCGCCACGACATTAATTAATGAGTGCTAGAACAAATCAATCTGAATCTCTTCTCCTGCCCCTCCTTCAGCTTTCGCATAGAAAGAGAAGAAAACTGGTTTAAGCAGCTCATCAAAGGTGATGCTTTGCTATTCAGTGTGCTGGGAGAAATCCTGGTTCTGCAGACAATATTCAAGCAGCTGAGGACAAACGCACGTGTCCTGCACGTGCAGAGCAGGAGTGGAGCACGTAAGCTATAGGAAAACATCTCTAGGTGGGAATTATTGTGCTTGCAAAATAATAAAAAGATCTTCATCAGCTTCACATATTTATTAATACACATCCTAGCGCTGCTGGACAATAGCATTTGGAGCAAGGTGCCATGTGCTGCGGCGTAGGGTGGGGAGGCCGGGTGGTGGCCCAAGGGACACGGCCGCGTCCCCATCCACAGGGTTTAAAAAACCCGAACAAAGCAAAAGCCAGCAACAGACCTGATTTTGAAAGGTGTTTACTTTTGATCAGAGGAAAGGAAGGTTAAAATAAAAGTGTATTTTGCTATAAAATAGCATCCATGCTTCCTCCGCTCTGTGGTGGAGGAGTTATGTGAGCGTCTGCCTTGACTCTGAATATAGCCCAGAGCTGCCAAACACTCCCAAAACCAAAGTTAACGAGTTTGCAAATAATGGCTGGCACATTCCTCTACAATTTTTTTTTTTTTCATTCTCACTTTATTTTCCAAGCAAGCAAGAACCAGCTCCTTCCACCTCAGCAGTCCTGGCACTTGGCACCACAGAATTTCCTCACCAAGAAACACGCGCAGCCCTCAGACCTGAGACACAGAGGGGGCTGCGAGATGCTTCCAACATTATTATCCAAACAACACCATTTTGCTGGGTGCTAACGCGGAGCAGGACACGGGAACACCTTTCCCATCACTCACACTGAGCTCCAAGAGTGTGCGGCTGTTTCTTAGTTGATACCCTGCATTTTTTCCAGAAGAGGACCTGAAGGCTGCGGGGAAAACTGGTCTCTCAGGGAACAGGGTACAACAGCTCATCTCGCCTGGAAAAGGCAGACAATATTGAGAAAGCGGCATTTTTACAGCCTTGAACGTCATCAGCTCCTGAAACTGCTGCAGCATCTTGTGAATGGAGAATAACGGAGAGAAATGGCTCAGCCACAGCAAGAAAGGGAGGAAAACCCAAAACCAACCAACCAACCCACCCCAAACCCTCACATTCTCCTTCCCCAAAGCATCCTGCCTTGGCTGGAATAACTCATTACCGTACCACGAAGCGAGGGCTCACAGGATTATGGTGTTTAGCAATATTATAATGGATGCAAGCCAGCCTTCCAGAAAGCTTTTTGTATTCCCGCGTTGCACTGACCTGGCCTTGGACCTGGGCTCTGCGTTCCAGTCTGCTGTCAAAGACAAACACCCCTCGCTCCACCTCAGTAAATACTGAGCATATATTTACCAAATGCACGGATAAATTTTATAGATATATCTATTTATCACAGGTAGGAGGGAATTTCAGTCCGTGATGTTCTCTGGCTGCTTCCACTCAGCCAAACAATCCATCAGCGGCAAAATAAACGGCTTAGAGCAAAGAGGCTCAGCACGCCTCTTGGCTGGGCTTGGCCATCGCCGAGGCCACCGAGCCCTTCCCCACAGTGCCCTCCTGTGCAGCCCAGACACCTGGTTTTAGTCCTTTGGATCGACCAGCACTGAGTGCTGACCGCGTTTTCCTTTCTTCCGCGTCGGTGCTGCTCTGCCAGCTCTTCGGGCTCAGGCAGTTTCCTCTGGCTCAGATCAAAGAAGAAAGGAGAAAGCGTCAGAGAACAAGTTTACTGTGTCCAGTTCTGGAGCCCCCAACATCAGAAGGACATGGACCAGCTGGAGAGGGTCCAGAGGAGGCCACAAAGATGCTGAGAGGGCTGGAGCAGCTCTGCTGTGAGGCCAGGCTGAGAGAGCTGGGGCTGTTCAGCCTGGAGAAGAGGAGGCTCCAGGGAGACCTGATAGCGGTCTTCCAGTGCCCAAAGGCGGCTACAGGAAA
This sequence comes from Tetrax tetrax, assembly GCA_009806455.1. Taxonomy (NCBI): domain Eukaryota; kingdom Metazoa; phylum Chordata; class Aves; order Otidiformes; family Otididae; genus Tetrax; species Tetrax tetrax. Next base: position 526,935 of record WHYT01017484.1, read on the forward strand.
GGTGGGGAGAGGCTGTTCAGCAGGGCCTGTTGTGACAGGACAAGGGGTAAAGGTTTTAAAATAGAGGGAGGGAGATTTAGATTGGATATTAGGAAAAAATTTTTTACACTGAGGGTGGTGGAGCACTGTCCCAGGTTGCCCAGAGAGGCGGTGGGTGCCCCATCCCTGGAAACATTCCAGGCCAGGTTGGCCGGGGCTCTGAGCAACCTGATCTGGTTGGAGATGTCCCTGCTCCTGGCAGGGGGGTTGGACTGGATGACCTTTGAAGGTCCCTTCTAACCCAAACCATTCTGTGATTTTAAGTTGGATGCTCCTATGCTCTATGACCAACTACAGAGCCATACTCCGTTTCTAAAAAGAGTTTCAAGCACTCTCAGGTGTTCCCCCTGTCTCTCCATCCCCTTACTAAAAGGAAATTAAATCTTCAGCAGGGAAAAATCAAGAGTAGGTACCCACAGCTGTCGAATGCACAAGAAGGCAAAGCAAAGGAAAACATGTTTGCCTCCACCTTTTCCCAATTATAGCAGCAAACGAGTTTTCAGGCCAACAAAATTAGAACTGAGAGCAAAGGCATTATTTTAATGTGAAAATGAGATCCACTTTGGGCGGTTTGTTTTGTTTTATTTCAAGTAAGTAGATACATTTTTGCAATTCCTCTACAACTTCCAAACTTCCTTTCTCCCAGGGAGCAAACATCCGCATCCTATCTGCCCGACCCAGCACGGCACCGGGGCTGCGTTTCCTCTTCCGAAGCCGGGAGGGGTGACTGTAGCTTCATCAGCAGCTCCCTCTGGCTTTTCCCACCCCACTGCCACCAGCTCCCGTGGATTTCACGGGACCATCACCACGCACAAATCCCTGTAACACGGCGTTGCTGGGGAACGCCAGCAGCATTGCTGCCTTTCCCAAGAGTTCGCCAGCATCACCAGAGCAGTCAGACAAAAGACTACCCGTGTTACTACTAAATAAAACATACATTTTGAGATTCCAGTTAGTAATCCTGCATTAAAGTGAAGGGGATATTGCAGGATGAGTGAGAGGAGGTTATATTGTACTCTTTTCTCCAGCATTTTCACAGCAGCCCTCTCCCAGCCATGTTAGAATTAGAAACATCCAATTTCATCTAAGCAGAATTTGGGGTCCCCAAGGGCTGCTGGGGAATATCACCTTTAAAGAGCGATGTTAAAGGCATCGGGACAATAGGGGATGTGTTAATGCACTGAGAACCAAGCTCCTTTGCTGCCACTCTCTTCTTTGGAGATGAAATTACAGAGATTTAAAACACACATGGGAACGGGACTACCCCACTCCCTTGCCAAGCGATCGAATTAACTTCCTACAACCCATCCCAAATTCTTACATTTCACATTCGCAAACTCTTGCCAGGAAACGCAGGAAACTATTTCCTAAGCTGGGAACCAAGCAAAGTCCCAGCGGCCAAGGACCGAACCCGTGGCCAACGCCAACACCTAACCCAGAAGGAAGCAACACCATGGAATTCTCCATAAGGACAATTTACGGGCTCTGAGACTCCTCTCTTCCGTGCATATGATCCTTTCACAGCTTCGGCTTCCTCATGGACAGAAATTATTTTCCACCACAAAAAAAAAAAGACACTTGCATGGGATACAGGCAGATTTAAGGACGACTCCAGGAATAAGGAACTTCTGAGAAGTTTGCGTTGGAGGAAAGCCCCTGAGATAAAGCCCGGCGAGGAGGGGTTTGGCCCCCCCTTCCACATCTCAGCAGCCTTTGGAAGAGGGGAGGGCACCGTTGCTGGACACGCGCTGCGAAGCCAACGAGACGCATTGCCAAGCCACGTGCTTCTTGTTGGCCCCTTTGCCAGTCAGCAAGGAATATTTCAGGCTTCAACGAGGCTGCAAGATGCCTGTAGACCCCAGCCGCCTGCCTGCGCGGTGTTTACACGCTGTAATGGTCCTCCCCTCTGCTTCAAGCCTCCTTATGCAGCAAAACCTCCAGCGAAAGCAGTGGGAGCCTCTTAATTGCCTCCGCTCCAATCAATACAAACAGCGCTCGGCAATGCCAACTGCTGCAGCAAACGCCGACTCCCCCGTGGCAGGATTTCTATGTTTTTTTACCATTTCCACTGCAAGAGAAAGCTGAAAAGAAAGCAGGCTCTATGTGGGTAGAGGCAGGAGGTACCGGAGCTATCGCTTCCAGGATGAGTCCACCAAACCTCGCAGACCTCTGCCAAGCACTCGGCTCCAACCTCGAGCCAAGCTTTACACCAGTCAGGGACATTGTCCACCAGCAACTGCTCTTCTAAAGGCTGGAGGGAGCTGACACCCATCTCCATATGTGCCCAGCTCTCCCTCCTCAGCTGCCTTCAAACCAAGAAAGGCCTCCGAGCTCCGCTGCCAAGCGCGATGCAGAAGACGCGAGTCAGCCCTGCCCTCGGATGAACCGCTGCCGCTGACAAACGAAACCCGAAAGGACCGACCACAGGCATTTTCATTTAATGCCATCTGCAAAACCTCTAAACTCATCCTCAGCAGGAGGCACGGCAGCTGGGATTTCCAAAGACGCCGGGGGAATCTGAGCTCCCAGATCTTCTGGGGTCTTGGGATATTTTGGAGTCAGATTTAAGCCTGCTTAACACAAACAAAGCACCAGAGTCTTCCCTCACAAGCTCCCACTCCAAAGCCCTGAGAAAACACAGCAATACCAGAAATGCATCTGAAAAGGCCAGGGTTAACCAGTTCTGGAAGCTGCTACTACTGTTTTCTCTGAAGTGAGCACTAAATTGTCTTTAAAAACCTGTTAATTAACAAGGCTTCGCCAAGTTCATCAAACAGTTGTCCCAGCCTCTGTCGTAGACAAGTCTGTAGCCCTGCAAGTTTCTGAAGGCCCTCGTTCAGTAAATGACAGCCTCGCCTACGCTATTAGATGGCCCGCTATCCTCATTTGGCTCTCCTGTTGTAATTACCAACGTCATCTTAACAGGTAATTTGGCATAGTTGTCATCGCTCCCGAGTTTAACACACTTTCACTTCCAAGTGCCCCACACGTGCGGTTCTCCCCGAGTCCCGAGAGCAGCCCAGAGGGCTACGGGTGGGATTTTCCCAGGCAGCAAGGTGTTAGCATCGCGCATCCGAGGGCCGGTACCCCACCGCGCGAGGCGCTGTGCCCACAGGACGAACACATGGCTTTTCTCCAAATGCCTCGCAGTCTTCAGGATAAGATGCAAGATGCCAACTTGCACAGAGAGACGGCAGAGGAGCAGAAGAAGACAAGGCAATTCTGGCCAGCACAGCGATGGCAGCATATCAGATGTGCAACAGACCCACGTATGCATTTAAAAACCTCATGTAGGGGGTGGGAGGCCAACCTTCGTGATCCTGCTCGCTCCATGCCAAAACCTGCCCATCAGCAAAAGCCACAGAACAACCCATAAGCCTCGGAGGGCCTGGGGGAGGTAGATGCTCACCAGCAGCTATGGACCTATTGCTCTGTGAGCAGAATGAGTCCCCAGATGACCCCGCGTGTGCTTCCCAACAAGCATTTGCCTCCCGGGCGGTGCCGCTGCAGGTTAACCATGCACCGCGGCAAGCCAGAACTCTGCCTGGGACCTCATTCCCCACCACTCCTCCTACCTGCGGCCTCAGTAAGTGCTTGGAGGTTTTCCTTCCAAACCAGGACTCTTGGCAAGCTCTGGAAGAGGACATGGACTTCAGCCAAGCTGCAACGAGCACCAGGCTCCTTAATTACTTCACAACACTTCTTTTCCTCAGTTATGTCCATTTGTGCACAGCTACATCATGAAGTTTGTCAGTGTCAACAACGTGGTCCCCTCCAGAGACCCATTCACTCAACACAACTGCAAATGGGATCAGTAGGAAATCAATTTAGGGTGCAGCAATACGTCAAAAAAGAGATGGAAAGTAAACAACAGCCCGGCCCCACTGTAACAGGGACATCAGCTTGCCAGGGCATAAGCTGCAAGACCAAGGTAATGACACCTGCACCGTGCTTACCTCTACAAACCAAATCCCAAAACAGGAAAAAAACCAAACAAACCCATACCTAAATGGAAATCACTGGGTTAAACTGGGATCTGAGGTCTGAAATGCTTCCTTACGAACCATTTCTACAGTCTATCTTCAGATTATAACTGTATTCATTCTCTGGTTCCCATAAATCTGGGCTTTCTTTTTAATCTCCTTACGATATTGTGGGGAAAGGACTCTAATTTCATAGACCGCGCACTTAAGACAATAACCGATAAAACCCATTAGATTCCCACACAAAGGACTTTAGAAGTGCGGATGAGGAGGAGATGCCACAGGCTGAGAGGAGGCGGAGGACTGCAGAAGAGGCTTTCCAACACAGAGGAGGGTAAACAGCCCACTAAGCCCCAACGTGCTTGAAAAGCAGTTTTCAGCTGGGTATGAGAAAAATAAGTTCATAGTTAGCTTAGAAATGACTTCTCTTTATAAGCTTGAGGAAGGGGAGAAGAAAGGGAAAAACCAAACCAGCAGAACTCAGGTCCTCCTGAAGGTACCTCCAAGACGTCCATCGCTTAAGGGGTCCTGTCCTGTTTGGGCTGGGAAGGAGCAGAAATCCCCCAGCCTTGCCAAGAAGCCATGGAGGGCCCTGAGACAGCAAGTAAAGTAGTTTATTTTTTTTGCAAGAAACCAGACTTCACCACTGCTTAAAACCCAGCCCAAGTGTGGGTGCTGCTGAAAGCCTCCCGCACCAGCACCAGCCCCCGGCAGCTACATAAACCAGCACAGATCCTGCAGTAATTGTTCCTGCCTTCAGTCCTGGCATATTTGCGAAAGAAAAACCATAAACCTGTCCCAGTGATACACAACTCCGCTCTTCCTTCCCTACCCGGCGCACAGGGAACATCTGGAGGATGTAGGTTGCTCCATCCAAGAAGGTTGGAGATTTCGGGGGGACGACACACACAAACAAAACCATCGTTGTGTTTTACAAGCGACGGCGAGTTCTTCTTTCCAAAGAGCAGCTGAGCGCCATCCACGGCCGGCTGTGACTCTAAACGCTGGTGAGAGGGCTGCCATATGGGTGCAGATTTATCACTTGTGTTTCCTAACTTGCACATCTGTTTTCTGTAAGTAGCTGTCCAAGTCAATGCATCTCCCCTTTCCTCACGAACCGCCCACGGAGCTTTTCAAGGACAAATCATCATTGCTTTCGGTGTTTATCTGCTTAGTGGTCTCCACTATGTCATCTTAACAATCTCAAGCACTATTCGTAAAAAAAACAAAACAGTGCGGGCAATTTTTTGGCACAGCCTCCCTCTCTCTGCTCTTGCGGGGCTGTAAACTTGGTGTTGGAGAACCACGGTGGGGTGCCTACAAAAGCAAGGTAACATGTGGTGATTACTGGGTGGGGATTTAATCAACGTGCCGAACGAGAGGACAGCAGTCTGTTCCCATCAGCAACCCAGGAAACTCCCCGTCAGCTCCTCGAATTCCATCGAAGTCATCAAAATTATTTCCATTGCCCTCTGCCAGGGCATCTTCTTCTAAACCAAAAGCTGAGCACGGGAATTGGAGAGAAAAGGGGAATTCTTCCAAGGACAGACCCGCTGGGAAAATGGCAAAAAGCCAGAGGGGTCACGAGGAACTAATGAGACATCCCAGAGTCCAGCTCATCCGGACACGAGGAATGCGTGGCATGCAGAGGGCAAACAGGGCCAACACAAATCCAGGAGAGTTTGGGTCCTGTGGATGGCCACTGGAGCAACAAAATCTTATTGCTTTGAAATTTTAATAAAGAAACAATAATTTATTTTTCTTACTCGGGGGAGGAAGTGGCCCCAATCATTTCTTTACCGAAAACGTTGAGTACAATCCATTATGCCTTCTTTGTTTGGTGTTTGTAAGAAACCCGTCAACTTGGCACTGAAGTACTGGGATAAATGGAATTAAATAATAAAGGGAAAAGACGGAGAAAGAAAACAGAAAGCATCTACTAGGAAATTCCTGGTCTGAAAGTTAAAGACACAGCTCTGCATGGCCTACCAGCTACATTCAGTCACTCATTCCAACCTGGAAACGGGTCCAAAGGTGACAGCTGACTTCATGCCACTTCGGTAGCTCCGAGGGATTGGGAGCAAGATGCTACATCAATGGAAAGCGGTACGAGAAGAGGGCACGGGGTGCCGTCTCACCTCTTCAGGCTGCCAGACGCTCTTGGACAGTAGGCACTTTGCTTCTAGACAAGTGCCATTATGCAGTAAAGCTGTTTTAAAATAAATTAACTCAGCTCAACTGTTAATGAGGTCCTTCAGCAGAAGTACATGAGCCACTGCCATCCAGGAGAGGAACCACAAGCAGCCCCTGAAGGGTTAAAGAGCAGGGAAGCACTCGAGGAAAGATGTAGATGCAAAATGGGGAGATTACAGGCGAGTGTATAAAAAGCGATAAGAGAATAAGCAGCGGCCGAAACAAAGATTGCAGAGGATATTGAAGGAGAAACGCTCCATTCACAGAAGAAATGAAAGGTCAGTGAAGGGAGATGGTAACTTCTCAAAGAAATTGCACAAGTGCTTTCCTGACACAAACACTGACAGCAGACAGACAGGTAAAATTAATTCGGCTCCCTGCCCCGATAGCACGGAGAGACAAGGACCGTCTGAACACGGAGAAATGGAAAAAGCTGGATATCTGCACAGGTAACCGCAGCGAAGGGTCACCGGGGGCAGCTGTCACCTAGGCAGGACATCCCTTGTCATTTAATGTATACGCTAAAATCCTGCCTGCTGCTCCCCACCACCAAAACCAGTGAGAAAAGGGGAAAACAGAGTGCACACCCAGCCCTTAGATGTGCCTCTAAATTCAAAAGCTGCACCGTAACAGATTAAACTGTAACAGTGCAGAGAGGATAGAAAATATTAGGCAGAATTAAGCCTTAAAGGATGTTACAGTCCTTGGAGAAAAATGAGCTTGATTTCTTTTACCCTTATGTTTTACAGCACCTTTAAAAGCCTCCTCTTTAGACGACGCTCCGCTGTGCCTTTTACACCCAGCTTTCGGCAGCCAGCCTTCCCTCTTCTCCAACATAGATATACAAAACGTAAATCACAGCAATTGCAAACCACACTGCCCTTGCAAGAGCTTCCTTTTGGAGCACTGGCTGCTGCAAGAGCTACGGAAGGAATTAAAGTCTGCTTCTGCACCTGAAATGTAGATTTACAGGAAAAGCCTTTACTTCAGCCCCTGACTAATGATCCTCTCTTCCCATCAACGCGTCTTTCTTCCTCGAAGAGCCCCATTTCCACAGTTATTTCGCAAGTCTTCCTCCTGCTTCTCTGTTAGTTATTGCTGACAACACCGCAGAACTCGAGGCACTCCTCTCCCTTCCGAGATGCAGGGGAAGATATCCCACCGCTCCCAGTGCGGGTGAACACGGAGATTTCAAGGTGGCACAACGCAGCGCGCTTCCTCCAGCATCGTCAGCTGGACCGCAGAATAGGGCAAAACATAACTCTTTGATTGAAAAAGAAAGGGAAAAAATAACCAAGCAGCTTGTTTTCTCCTGATGGACATCATGCACTGAGGGAAAGCAGCCTCCTCGCTGTCTGCTACGTCTAGACATTTCTCCTTCGTAACATCCCAGCCCGACTCGCCCATCAATACTCTTTAAATATTGAGAAGGGCTCCCGCTGCGATCGCTGCCGCTCCTCTCAACCTGCGCGCCGCTGCTGAAGACGGCCAAGGCCATCAAGGAGAGGAGGTGGCATCTGCCAGCCTGGCCGCAGTCACTTAAGTGCGCGGTGGCAGCCCCCGGGAAGCGTATCCGCGCCCAGCTTGGGCCCTGAATTATTAATATTATTTAGATAGAGCTGTCGGGGAGCAAAGTGCTTTGTAGGAGCGCAAGAGAAAAAAAAAATCTTGCCCACCGCTGCGTGCCACGTCCAGACCAGGCGTTGAGTAGCTCCCGTGCCGTAGCGCACTTCCCGGCTGCTTGCGTGGTGTCCGTGTCCGACACCTACACCGGGCTGGGAGCGAGGGATTAACTTTTCAGCATCAAAAGGCTATTAGAAGTGTCTCTCGTTTTCTTGATTTACCCCGTAGGAGGTCAAATGGCTTGCAGGAAAACCTCGGGTGGCACAAACAACGCTGCTGGAGGAAACCGGCGTCGGGGTTTTGATGGCATTGTGTCACCGAGAGCTGAGCTGCAGGATTAAGAGCCGCCCCGCCGCAGGCACGGGGATCCGCATATTACAGACCAGCAAACATGGGCACGCTACGTAGAAATCCATGTCTACACCCCATTTCTTCCTTATGGCCATCCAGGACGGTCTTGAAGGAACTGAGCAATGAATATTGCTATTGAAGAGCAGCCAAGCCTGGATGAGGCTCTTCCTCGGTCTTCAGATCCTGCAGCACGTGGCCGGGCGCTCTCTGGAGCATCACCAGACAGATCCAGCCATCACTTGAGGGTTTATTTACCACACTGGGAGGCTTCTTCACCCCTCAAACCCTGGCAGCTTTGACGGTGGCTCTTGACTTCACCCAGGGGACACCATCTCCTTCCCACTGCTATGCTCTTCCTTCCCCCCAGTTGCAGACCCTTATCTTTCCTTTGTTCGTGGAGGACAGCTTTGTTCTCAGCACAACAACAGGTGATGCAGCAGCTGTCATGTTCAGGGGCCGGAGGATTTGAAGACAACCTCTGTTGAATAAACATGCTCCTGGAGTCCCTCTGGCTGCCACATCCACCAGAGCCAGACGATGACAGAGGAGGGCAAAACTCACTTTAACGTCAGAAAGACTTCACCCACGCACAGCCTTGGTTTGTGCTGTGGTGCTGCAGCCCTGCGGCAAGCGACTCAGACCAAAGGGTGCTCAAAGCCACCCGAGCGCAGGGCGCAGGCTCGGGTCTCACCCAAAACCACCCGGCACTCGCTAACCGCCGGTTATTTGGGCTGCTCTAATGACATCTCAATGCCTTGCAGAAACGAGACGCCGCAGCCAATATTCCCCCATGCAGGCCTGCGTGCCTGGATGGACACGCTGCCTGCAGCCCACTGATGGATCAGCATCCTGAGATGTACTGGCACTGGACCAGACCCAGCCAAGTCGAGCATCGCTTTGATTTTTGCAATAAAAGTAGAAAAAACAGAGAAGCAGCCCACGACTAACTCAGCAATAAACCAGCAAATAGCTCTAACGCAGAGAGTTATCCCAGGCACCACACTCCAACTCCAAAACCCCTCCCAATCCCCATTTATCCCTCACTCCTCCACATCCAGTCCAACCCTCCCACCCCGCCCTAGAGGCACGAGCCTCAAAAATATAAAATATCCAAATATTTCAATCTCTCCGTACTTCACAATGACAAACAATAAAAGACAACAAACGAGCACTGGGGAGAGACAGAGGGAAGACACTGCTCCAAAACCAACACAATTCCTTTTCCTTTGGTGCCCGAGACACCGCAGCCCACGCACTGTGTTGTACTGATTGAAGGGTGGTGGTCCTAAGGCTGCAGGCTGCTCCCGTCAGCAAAACGAGGTGTGAATTAAGGCACCATCAGGCCACGCTGAGATGCAATACCTGTCTGCAATGATAAAATTATTCAGCCAGATTTCCCCCCCCCTCCTTCCCCAGACTCCCAGCTCACCCCCCCTTCTCCACGTCTCCGGCGCAGCCGTCCCCATGTCCTCTTCCCTTTTACACGGAGCCAACAAGCGCACGGTCATTTAATGGCAATCCACACCGAACGGACAATGAAATCAGAAGGGAACAAAAGAGCAAACCTCGCTGCGCCATGGCCTCGCGCTCAGCGGCGGAGGGGCGGCCGGGCAGACAATGGTCCCAGCTGTTCCCCGGGAAGCACCCAGCCACAATGAGACCTGGATCCGGCTCCGAAGAGGGTCCCGGCTCCCCAGGGGCCAGGAGGTTGTCACTGGAATATGCATCCCATTGGTTACCTGTCAGCGTTCCTGGGTGGTTATGAAGTACAGCCGCTGCCGGAGGGTATAATGGGATGTAATAACGAGACCGCCAGCTCGTTTGACGCCGGCCCTTCGACAGAGCAGCTTTGATTAGGTGATGGGAACTGGCAGCATCCGCCAGCTTTGAGAAAAAAACACAAGCTCAGAGCTATAAAATAAAGGGATCCCCAGGAATGCGGCCATTTTTTTCAGGCTGGGAGGGATGGAAAAATAGAAATAAATGACAACTTCAATTCTTTACTCTAATCTCTCCTCCCTTTGGAGGTCCCATCCTTGCTGTTCCTCTAGGCTTAGATATTATTTCCCGGCTCCTCAGGTGTGCTAGAAAAATGACACGTTACAATGCCAGGGAATTACAGCCTGCAGAGGTGGAAGGAGGAAAGCTCCCTGCCCCCAAAATCAGTGCAACCCTCTGCTGCACAGAGCGCGGTCGGCAGCTGGAGCCGCAGCCACGCTGGTGCTTGGGGATGCACCCACAAATTCGCCGGGCAGGACCGCGCCACGGGTGCGGTTCACCTCTCCCCCCTTTTACGAGTGTGGTATCTCTGTCAGCCCGTCTCCGTTCAGCAAATTTGCCACAAGATGCTTAAACAAACCTACGACTTGAATATTTCTGCTGCTTGGAGCCAGACTGCAGGCAGAGACTGTTGGCTCCTGGCTGAAAACTCTGTTTTTCCAGCTAAATGCTATTTTTGTGGCTGGTGACATGACTGACCGTGCAGCACCCTCCACTGCTCCCAGTACCACTGTGCCATCGTTTCCCAGCACAGACATCCAAGCTGGCACTGGGACATGGCAGAAAAAAAGTAGAAAGGTATTTTTCCTTCCTGCAGTTTCAGGAAAACACATGTGAGCAAGATGGATGCAAGAAAACCCTGGGCTTTAGGAACGCCAACTGGAAGAAATAAAACCTGACTAATAAAGCGCAGGCTGGGGAAGTTGCTACTGAGGCCAGGCTGCTGGCAAGGATCCGTCCTGCTCCCCTCCCTGCCCCGAGCACCCCGAGCCCAGTCGTCCCACTTTCCAGTGAAGCCGCTCTCCAGAGCCGGGGGGTTTTGCGGAGCAGCTCCATCATCACGTCTCCATCACCATGGCGAGAGCGGGAACTGACCGGGGTTACCTACAGTACAGCACACAGCCCGAGCAGCTCCCGTTCCATCAGCTCGCGACCAGGACATCCTAAAGTTTGCATGGAATACGATGTTGCAGCTGGCAGCACGCTGCCTTCCACTGCCTGGTGGACAGGCCTTGTGATTAGCCTTCGTTAACAAGCTACGTTACAACGAAAGCAAATGATTTCGCTCAGAGGAATATATCCGCTCAGGGAGTACGTCTGGCTGCGTTCGGTGTTTCTCTCTGTGTTTGCCAATGCCCATATGTCCTGTGTTTTTAACCAGATGCGACGCAAGCGCAGGGAGGAAAGCAGCACGCAGGTTTCACAAACACGTTAACTCACAACCCTGCAAAAAAACCCCACATTCCATCGATCTCCCTGCAAAGGATGAGCAGCACGACAACGGCAGGGAGAGAAAAGGCAGAGGGGAACCCACTGGCCACATTACCCACTTCTCACCCCAGGAAGGAATGGGGAACAGGGTCACTCACTGACAAAAGGTATCGCCCTCAAGCAAGCAGATCTGCACAACGTTGTGATTATTGTGATTATTTTTTACAATGAGAGTTGTAGAACACTGTCCCAGGTTGCCCAGAGAGGTGGTGGATGCCCCATCCCTGGAAACATTCCAGGCCAGGTTGGCCAGGGCTCTGAGCAACCTGATCTGGTTGGAGATGTCCCTGCTCCTTGCAGGGGGGTTGGACTGGGTGGGCTTTAAAGGTCCCTTCCAACCCAAACCATTCTGTGATTCTATTTCCAAGCAGCTCAACCACGCAAGGCTTTGCACGGGGCAAGCGTTCAGCCGGGCACAGGGCAGCATTTGGGGCTGGAGGAGGATCGCTGGCAGCGAGGACGAGCTGCCCGCTCTCGCGGGGGTGTTACACAAGTAAAGCGGCATTTTGCAGGCTCAGCACAGCTCTTCCTTTCAGCACGAAACCCATAAACAACAGCCCAACGGCTTAACAGGGCTGAAATACGACGGTATTCAAAGGGGATGTCAGGAGGATTAATAGCCTGTCTCCTTCCAGCTCGCTGCCGGAGCCCTGCTAGGACCAGAAAGCTAACGCCGTGCCGAGCGTGCAAAGTTTTACATCTTCTCCATTGAGCACACGCCGTCGGCAGCTCGGTGGGGGACGACTCTTGCCTCTCCACAGTCGTGGCGGGGACAGGCTCTCCCTTTGGCACCCGGTTCCTGGAAGAGCATCACTGTGGGCATTTTTTTTTTACCAGGACGAAGGGAACCAAACGGGTACGACGGTCATTAGGGACAGTGAGAGCTACTGGACGGAGAACTCCTCTTTGCGGGAGGTATTTGGACAGAGGAGAGTGATTAGATGGTGTTTGACCAGATGCTAAATCAACACCAGGATCTAATAAGAAAGCCTGCTACGAGGCACTCTAATATTAAAATACACGGAAAATAAAAGAAACATTAAAAGAGCTAACAAATGCAAAATGTCATTATGTCTCCTCTGTTTGCCGTGCAGAAGCGAAGGCTTCACGGCACCGCGGGAGGCTCGCCAGGACTTTCTGCACGCGCACACAACCACGCACGCGCCCACTTCCAGGGCCGGGGAGCGCCGGCCAGGAGACGCACGCATCTCGGGGTACAAGCCGCCCGCAGTTCTGCTTCAGAAACTGTAGGTTTGGAGCTTGATGCTCTTTTGGGGCATTAATGCACTTTTTAACGACAGAAACAAGCTCAGACAACTGTTCCTGGTTTTTATGGGCTGATCCACCTATGCATCTGGTCAAAACTGGAGATTTCAAGACGATTTTTCAGAATTTTCAGAACTCTCTCAGTGCTGCACCACTGCTTTGTGCTAATTTACATGAGATAAATATTTATACAGTTCCAGTGACTATCCTTCAGTGACCGAAGCGATCGCATTTCAAAGGATCTATATTTAAAGAACACAATACCCTGATGGCAACGCAGCTTTAAATTTTAAATAGCTGCGTTCCTCCTCACGCACTGCGCAGACACACACCGAGCCAGAGGTGCCCAAGAATTCCCATGTTCTCTACGGAGCCACAGCAGCTCCTCCCTGTCGCCCCACCGCCCCGGCTGAGCCCCCCGCATCCCAAACTGGGTCCCTGTAGCAACAGCAGTATGTGCCCACCATCTCCAGGAGGCATGGGTGGTAACAGGATCACCGTGCAAAACACTGATTTGTAACAGCACCGGATTTACCGCCTTATGGACAAAGCCCAGAATTTATTTCCGTTAAAATAAATCACTGCCCATGAGATTGGACACAGCGGTTTTAGACTGACATCGACGGCTGCTCATCCCAACCCCTCGGATGAACGGGAACACTGCAGGTTTCCCTCTGTGAGCCCGTTATTTCTAAGCACCTGATATTCCACTGGAAATTCAATATTACCTCTTCATCCGTGCTTTCTGAACTATCTTACTCACCGAGTGACGATGCAAAATTTGAAAGAATAATAATAAATCGGGCTTAGGAATTAATAAAGTGGGATCAAAACACCTTCATAAATCATTTCATGCTCCCTGCGTGTGGGTGGGTCTAATTACTAGAGAAGAAAGAAGATAAACTTCATTTAGGTCAGCGCAACTACCTTTCTTAGCAGAAAAAAAAACCAAACCCTTGATGAATTACTAGCTATAGAAATAAGTCAAGAGGTTTTCAGGTTAAACGTGGAAGCGCTGGCAGAGAGAAAGCGGGGTGCTGTCCCTACCCAGGGGTTTATTGCTGTGCCCCTCTTTTTTCCTGACCTAAATAAAGCAAAAAATAAACACACCTTACTACCTGCGCTTTGCAAACTCATCCCTGACTCAGCTACACGTTCCTCTAAGAGAAGTAACTCAAATAAAGCAGAAGGGGAGGAAAAAGGACCCAGTGGAGAAACTTATTTACCGAGGAGGGAGGGAGCGTTTGCTTGCTGTGCTCCTAAAGCACTGCCCCACAGCTGCTTCATTCATAAATATTTGAACGATAAGAAATCAGCCTGCCAAATCTGAACAACTGCTTTGATGAAAAATACAAAAAGGCTTTTCCATTAGTGCTTTTGATGTTCTTTGCGTACAGAATAATGAATGCAGGAGACTCATCTGCCCCTCTTCTGTCCTCCCTCACTTCAGTCTTTTATCCGGCAGAGCCACGCACAACTTTCCGAGTCCGGAGAGAAACCGGGATTTGTGCAGGGAGACGGGAGCAGAGCTGCTGGCCCGGTCGCATTCCCTATGGCATCTTCCTGCTGCTCCAGCTTTTTCCACCTCAGGGGGCAGGAGAGCAAGAGAACGGGGGGTACCCAGCGGTTTTGCGGATGCCGTTGGCACCTGGTTGGACAATACTGAGCATCACGACTCCAGCATGAGTTGCTCAGCAGAAGGTGCCTGTGAATTTTAAAGCCCTTCCAAAGCATTTTACCGCTAACATCAGACCTCGGGCGCTACCCAACCTCTGCCCACATGGCACAGCCGCCTCCAGCCCAGCTTCCTGAGCTTTGTTCACCCTCACGGGTGGCGAGGTGGGGTCCTCACCGCCCCGGGAAGCTGTCTGTCACCCCAGTGCTATTTCAATCGCTGAGGGCTTTGTCCCACAGCGATGGGGTGAAGCAACCCCCCCATGCCTTGAGTCAGGCTGTCCTGAGCCCCCCGACACTTTTTGGGGGGGGGGGGGGGGGGGGCATGTCCCTGTAGAACTGGATGATCTTTGAGGTCCCTTCCAATCCAAACGAGGAGAAAGGGGATCCTCCTTACAGCACCAGAGCACAAATGATGCAGCACAGAGGCAAATCCAAAAGAGAGGAAGCAGTAAGTGACCTTCTCCCCGTCTCTTATTGCTCTCAGGAACTTAACAGCTTGACATTTATCTTAACTCAGCAGAGATGTGCTGGGGATAAGGTATCCAACTCCCAGCGTTTCCAACCCGCTGCTGCTGAGCTTTAAATTGCATCTTTTATCGTCTTCTCGCACTTCTGCTGTAACAGGGCATCCAAAGCAATTAAATCCAACCTATTTTTTTCCTACTTTTATTCCTTGTAGTGGAGCTTTCTGGTGCGGGGCAGAGATTACAGGGTTTGGGGCTGGATTTTGATTCAGAGCTGTTTGCCATTAAGGACTCGACTACACTCGTCTCCTCTTCCTCATACGAAGCTTGCTATGAGTTCAACAAACTTGGCCAACAAAAAAAATGAGAGCAGCTTAAAGGAAAACAATCAGAAACTGGTGCTTCGCAGAATTTTTGCAATAAGCATCCGGAAAACACAGAAGGCATTTTACGGGACTTGAAAGGGAGCGACGTCTTATCAGAGCGAGCAGGATGCTAACGTTTGCAGGAGAGTTATCGCTGCTCGTTAGTCATCCTCCTTTTCTGTACTAGGAACGACTGGGGAGCCCATCATCACCCGCCGAGCTGCAGGGCTGCTCAGCACCACGAGCACGGCAGAAAACTCCCTGTGCACTGGGACCAAAGGCTCCTGCCCCTCTGGGGGGCAGCGGGGCTTGTTCTGGGGTCATTTACCCCTTTTTCTGCTCCACGATCCCAATGGCAGCAGGGAGAGCAACACCCACAACGTTTAGGGGATGCCTCAGTTTCAGGTGGAGGACATGGGGGTCTTGGGTGCTTGGTGGCACCCCAAAAGGGTCCATGGAGACACAGGAGAGCTCACACCTTGCCTGGATCATTAAGGCAAACCGTGCTCCTCCTTTTAGGATCAGGGGAGGACCAACAACCTCCCAAGCACCAAATATCAAGGCATTGTTTTGCCCCTGAACGCCCAGCAGACCAGATGAAGAAGTTGCCAAGGAAACCCCCGCACGGCACAGGCGCTGCCGAGCGCCACTCTCAACGCTGGCTTTTCCCTGCTATTCTGCAGGTGCTTTCTCTCTATCTTTTTAGCCAAAATCCCCTTCCAAACTGCCACTTTTGCATGAATGTGAGCAAAACTGAGCTGGTTGGCAGAACCGCTCCTCTGCTAAGCCTCCCCACCTGAAGAGCCACACATCCTACTGCCAGGTTTGTCCTTGGAGGGAGCACCGCTGCGGGAGGGTGACAACAGGGCACTAAGTGAACATTTATCCCAAAGGAGCCAAAACCGCTGCCAGGATGGCAACAGGCACAGGGAAAAGCAGAAGTGAGAGTGTGGAATTCACTGAATGCCTTTTTTACTTTTTTTTTTCCTTTCTTTTTTTCCCTTCAGAGAATCTCAGGGAAATATGGGTAGGAAACTAAACCTGCTTGCATGCTTTTACATTACAGAATGAAAGACAACAGCACGCAAAAACCAGACTGCTTTCCCCATCCAGGAACAAAGGCAACCCCCAGTCCCAGCATGGAAAAACAAGGCATGGAGAAATGAAGTTACCTCTACAGCAAATGACCAGCAGGAATTGGAGCAGAGCAGGCTTTTCCAGCACTTCTTCCCCCCATCCCTCACTTCGTGGCCATTGCACCCCCTCCCACCAGCTGCATTTGAATCACGCGCCCTCTCCGGGAAAACAGGCCGTCTGAAGGGCAAGGCTCAAGACACCGCGGGGACGCAGTTTTTAAAACCCTTCATTATGCAAATGGCTCGTTTATTGCTGCTGAGCTGAAGGCAAGAATCCCAAGCATGCAAATAAAAATAAGCAGGGAGCAACAGCAAGTGCGTGATGGCATCTGCTGACTTGGGTAACGCACAGCACGGAGCCGGCAGGCAACAGCGTATGTTAGAGATTCAAACGATGGGTTGGGATCCATCTCCAACCAACATCGGCGATCCCTGGGCTCCGCAGGACCATGCAACTGGAGCATCTCTAGCAAGCAGCAAGCTGGGAGTCACACCAGTGTAGCAGATCCCGCCGTAACCATATTTATCCCAAAAACTTACTCAACACAAGATGTCTGAGCTGAGCATGGCTGAAATTCAGTAATTTGGGGTTGAAATTCAGTAATTAAGGGTCACTGGGTGCTTGCAAACCAACACACGTGGGAGAGCCGAGGTGTGAAGGGGTTCCAGGATATTTTATTGGCAGGGTTGCAACAGCGCCAGAACTGCAAAGCTTTCTCCAAAAAACCTTAATAAACATCCCGGTGCTGGGTGGGAACAAATGCTAATTAGCATCTGATAAAGATTCAGAGAGAGAATCTGGCTGGGAAAGGAGACAAAACTCAAAATTAGCCATGCAGGCGGGAAATTTTAGGCAAGACTTTCCTGGGAACTGCGTGCCTCCACATTTCTCTTCTTACAGTGCCTGGAAGCACAAGGAGAGTCGCGTGTACGATGCTCCGTGGCCAAGGATGAGCCTTTGTCTTCCAGGAACCGAATTATATACAAACATTTCTGAGGCTCAGCGCCTTCCAGCTACCGAATCTAACTCGGGTCCAAGTCCTGGAAGTGACCTGGCACAGGGTATCGCTGCATGTTACAGCCATGGGAAATAATACGGAATTGAAAAAGCAAAACAGAAATATTGAACTGAGTATTAAGAGCCTTTCAAGTTCAAACATGGGTAAAAAAATGCGATACCGAGCCAGTCCAATGTCAACGCTCAAGGTCAAATGGAAACAGAAATCTCTGCAGATTCTTTAACAAGCTATTGTTAGTACCATTACGTTAATAGCATTTACATGAAATCATTACGTAAATTCTGGTTTTTAAGCTCGGTTGTAGCTGTCACAAGGTAGTTTTAATGTAGAAGCAAAGTAAAAGCAGCTCGTGCACTGACCTGGGCTCGGCGCTCGGGAGGACCCGGCACTCGATGCATAAAGCCCAACCGAACAGCGCACGTCGCACTCATATTCTCCTGCTGCATGCAGGATTTGCTCATTTTTATGTACTCCTGTATCCTTAAACAGCATCAGTAAAGTTCTAGTCCAAGACGCGATAAAAGCCTCATTGCAACTTTTGCTGCCAAACGACTGAAACGACAGGAGAGATCCCAGCAGGATCTGGGCGAGCATTCATCAACGAGCAGATTAATTGCTAGGAGAGAAAGGTCCTGATACACAGCCACCCGACAACAATCGGGTAATCAGTCATTATGTGTCTGTTACTCAAAGTCCCGGAGCTGGCACGACACCCACATCTGCAGCCGCATCAACCCACGCGATGACAAATATCGCTAAATGTTTCCTGCCTCAAAACAGCCGAGCTCAGCAACTTCAGGCCTGGGAATGGAAAAGCATAAATTCACCTGGGCCCGTAATTTCACAGCAATAGCTGTATTACATTTCTTAAAAAGGGTTTCTATAATGGAGCGACTGTTCCTCGCTCCAAACAAGAACATGAGGAATAATGTTCGCCCGACAATACGTCGATTGACTTTGTGTTTCAATGAGCAGTCACACACACGGTCCTGAACAGATGAAGGACAAGTGCTAACGGCTGAATGGGCTCCATTGAGGAGAGCTAATTAGCTCTATAAGCATATGCAAGATCGGGACCTAAATTTGTTCTCTGCCTCCTGGGACACTGATAACTCCTTTTTCCTGTTGTTGTGCAATGTAGATAGACAGCGCGAGTCTAAGGCAACGCTATAACCCCTGGCTGTCATATAGCATTTTTTTTTTGCGAAGACGTGAAGGTCGGGAAACAGCAGCTCAGGTGAAAGAGGAGCCTTGTCTGCGATCTTATCGCGGGTTATTGTCAGATCTGGAAGCACAACTCATCTCTCCCAAGATGAAATCTCTGCTATTAAACGATGCAAATAACACCACGGAAATATCTGCTGTGAAACAACAGCGCGACGTTCAGGTAATGGATCTGATTATCTCCATCCAGCAAGACAAGGCTCTAATTTCACTCATCCAAAACACAGATTGCCACAACAGAAGATGAAGTCTGTTATTACAAGCTTGATCCCATGAATCTTAGTCACACCGTGGAGCTTTGGCAAAATCTGCTTTTGTCTGGCTGGTCCCTTCGCAGCGGTGAGGAAGAACGGGAACAGCAGCTTGGGCTAAGTGGGGTGTAGCGTAGAGGAAATTCAATATGCATCAAAATACGGATAACCTCCACCAGATTGCTCCGAAATGTGGCTTCTGCAGAGGATGGAGGTGGACACAGAGGTCTTCTGAGAGAGGTGCCCATGTCTTCCCAGAAAAACAGCCCCAGTGATGGGTTCTGGCTTCTCATCCCCAGCCAGAGCGCAAGGTAAATATCCCAAGGGAATAAAACTAAACTGGCAACTGAATAACGCCTCACGCGCCTAACGAGAGCGCCTTAGCTTAAGTGGTGTTTGAGAAGAGCTTTGGAGATCTTGTATGCACAAGGAAAGGAAACAACCATCAAGGTCTTGATCCCATCCCGGCTGGAATTACTGGCAATGTTCCCACTGGCTGCAGGCTTGCGGAGAACAGAGTCAGGGAAACCAGAGGCTAAAAGAGACACGGAAACGAGGTGTCTTCTCCACCATCTCATGGAGGGTCAGGTGAGAAAACCCAGCCCAGACACATTACTGCCATGGCACTCACTGCGGGCATCGTCGCTGCTCCCGCAGAGCCGCACGCAACTCTGCGACTCCGATCCCACCTCCTGACTAACCACACCTCTCCTTCACACGCCAAAAACCCCCGATCCGAGGTGTTTAAAAGGCTGAAACTGATGTCCAGTTCCAGCCTTTCCTACAGGATTTGTCCCATTCCTACCTACTTATGCTATTATTTATTAAACAATAAAGAAATATGCATCGTGTGGTAACTGAACCAAGTTCTTGCTACATTCTATTCCTTCCATAACCTAAACATATAGTCATAAGATATTTGCTATAAGGAAATGAACTGTCAAGTGATTTACGGCCTTGCTCTGTCTGTGTCTCAACAGCTCCAAGTCTTCTCCCAGACCTATTTTTAGCAAGCCGTAAACGAGAGGCAACAAGGGACAGGGTGGGAGCCAGGAGTTGAGAAAAGTCTGGAGTGAACTCATCTATTTCCCTCTTATCCCAACGCACCTACAACCGCCGTATCTAGGTTCTGCACGGACAATCGCCACCAGCATTACTTTTTGGAGTTGCCTTCTTGCAGAAAATCAGCCTGTGCAGCAACAGCCCCAGAAGAGGCAGCAATGCAGGGAGTGTCACTGGGTTTGGGCTGTTTTTTTGGGGTTTAGGGGTTGGTTTTTTGTTTTGGGGCTTTTTTTTTTTTCCATAATGGCCAAAATGGCTCATTGCTAGATGTACAAGGAATTCACACAGTGTACAGATGCTAGAGAAGACCAAAATCAGCTGGAGTAAGCAGAAGTTTTGGTTTGGTTTTGTTTTGTTCTTTTTCCCAGAAAGGCTCAAATAGAAAACTACACTTTCCACCCATTTCTCATATCTTTCAATCATCTAGCCCCCCGTTGACTAGAAATTCAATAGAAGCAGTTGCCTTATTCACAATTTATCGGTCATACCAGCCAAATTTATTCTAATAATTCCCTTCAACAAGAACTAAGGTCCTATATTGCAGAAACTTTTATTTCCAGAGCCTTTCGCTTGCAAATTATTACAATAATTATTCTAACTCCCGTATAGCACTTTCCGTACAAGAGCTTTAACAATGGAAAGTTATTACCAGAGCTTTAACAATAGAAAGTTATTACCAGCATCCTTATTTGCGAGAATGAGGCGCAGAAAGATCAAATGAATCACTGAAGATAATTCAGCAACTTGCTGGCAATGCCAGGAACAGAACTCTAATCTCCTGACCCTCCACATCCAGCGCTGATTTGGACAGGGAAAGAAAAAAAAGCATCCTTGAGGCACAGATAAAAAGGGAGAGGTTTGTTTATAAGAGTGCTGAACATGAGCTTTTTCAAAAGGAGCAGTGATGGCAAACGTCCTTATCAGGTTACATGAAGTCTGACAAAATTCTGAAAGAGATTAAATGATGTTATTGATTGTTGCGTAGCGGGGAAATGGATAAAAGAAGGAGGGATGTGCTTTTTGGCCACCTTCTTTTCTCCACGGTGCATCCCAAAGGGGACACCTCCACAATCACGGAGGATTCCACTCTGTGGTAAGTAGGATGTCACATGTAAGGATTATAACTCTTCCCTCTCTCTCATCTCTCTTCTTCCCTTTGTTCCAGCCCTTGAACTATCAAAGCTGACCTATCCAAAAACAACAGGAAATTTTTACCATCTTGGCCAACGCAATTTGCTCAGAAGTACCAAATGCACGCTAAGTCTCTGTGAAGCTCTGCCCTCTCAGAAGTATTTATCAGACAGTTTATTTAGGAGAAAGAGCAGACCTTAATCAGAAGAACAACCATGGAGAAGCAGAGTATTTATACAAAGCCCCATCCTGATACCAAACACACTGAAATCCTCCAAGGTGGCTATTAAGGAGATTGCCCAGCGGAAAGGAAATTCAGCAAACTAGATTATCTCCAACAGGCTTATCCGCTGGAAAAAATCATCAGAGCAGCGATGAGATAGCTTTGAGAGACAATTAATGAAAGGTAGGGGAGAGGGGAGATTGTAACAGGGTGACAAAGAGTGAGAATCCATCAAACACAGATTGTCACGGCTGATCAGACACGAGGACATAACACGACTCATTGTACGGCTGGAACAGGAAAGGGGCATCAAGATGTTCACAGCGCCTCACGTCTACGGCTTTGCCAGAGGCATAATTGCTTTTCTCTTTTTTAATACGGTAAGAAGAATTCTCCTGTTAGTTCAGTTGACAGCCATGAACTGGATCAAAAGAGAGTTTCCACCAGCAGCAACTCACTCTTCCTTACAGCCCAGCCCTGCTGCTCCTGTCCATAGCTATGTCCCGCAGGAGGAGTCATCTTCTCCAAAGCATGACCCTGACCACTTAAATTACCTCCATGTGCTCCTCAGCAGTGGAACCGGGCAGAAAAATCAAGGAAAAAAAAATCCCAGTGGGGAAAGGATGAAGGCTCTGGCATGGGAAGATGTCCGTGCCATTAGCTCTGGCTGGAACAAGCAGGGACAGAGGGATTAAGGGATTTGCCTGAGCTAAGGACATGGACATCCTTCCACTGACTCCACAAGGCTTTGGACCAAATTCCTGTACAAAGAGCTGCACTCAAGAGCTATCAAGGAGCTTAATTTATTAGCATTTTTAAAGTACTTTTAGATCCTTGAATGAAAGGGGCTATCAAAGTGCAAAGTAATTTTATTAATGATAACGGCCTGAGAACTGCAAGTTGAGTCCTTCAGTCTAAAACCCGACAGCACAAATGGTTCTGTAACACAAAGACTCCACTAAGTCCTAGGAGATATTAAAACTTCCTTCCAAAGATTTCTACCAGATTGTAGTTTTCTAAGATTCCTCTTAACTCCACAAACTGATGGCAATTTTTACATTTCCATGCAGCACTGTGGACCCAAACCCACTCAGGGAAAGCAAGAAGATGTAAAGCCTTTTGCAGCCGCTGAAAGGCTCTCATCTGTGTCAGCAGACTTGACGTGCTTGATATGCCGTGTCAGGACAGACCACAGGGGACCCACGCAGCCCCAAACTCCTCCCGTCGTTCCGGGAAGCAGAAAATGAAGCTATCATGGGCTTTGTGCATGCGGTCCTCTAAAATTATCCAAAGGAACGGCACAAACGCGGTGCTGGAGGACGCAAGGCAAGAAGCCTGGCATGACCGCAGGTTGGCCTTGCACGCAGTTATTTTTCTTCTTCAAAATAAAATCTCAAGCCTATAAAAACATTGGCAGCCGGCGCCGGAAGATGCACAGTGTACTCTTCTATCGTTTCGCTGGTGGAATAGACTTCATCCTGTTTCCTCTGGCCACAGATCAAGCAAGGCTCCTCGTAGGAATTTTCCATTATCCCGTGGCAAACATACCAGGGCAATCCGGCCGCTTAGCCAACTGACACTCTGACCCCCCTCTTCAGCAGCGGCGAGATGGCGCATAAAGCACAAGCCATTTCTCGTACAAGCGAAGACAGGCTGGAAATCCCGGGCTGTGTTATGGGATGGCAACGGGGTGATGGAGGCACCACTGGACTTCTCTGCTCCACCTCTGCCCTCCTGTCAGAGGGCAGACCCTCCTGTCCCCCTTTCCCAGTTGCTGAGCCCCTGATCTATTTCCACGGCCCAACAGACTCAAAACCAGGGGACGTATGGAAATCCCTCAGTATTACTCTTCTGTTTCTACTTTGGTAAATTCTTTTCTTGCCCTGCTTTTACACCAGTCTGCAAACTCATCTCCAAAGCCTGTGCAACCATCCCACAACGGCTCACAGCTGGATCTCCATGTGAAAAACACAGACAGTGCCAAACTCATCCCCCAGTAACTCAAAGGAGAGCATCCCAGTGACTTCAACTCCTGTCCTCAGGCAGAGGAGCTCTGGAAACACATGCAAACCCTACAAACCTTTGTGGATGAATCAGAGACCATCAATTTAACATGGGGGCCCTTGAACCACCTGGGATCAGGAACTCCTTTGCACCACAGGGTTTGCCCAAGGTGCACTCACGGCGCTGATAAACACAGAGCTTACCCTCGCTTTCCCTACGCCACATTTATTTGCTCAAAAAAAATGTTAGGCATCTCCTCATCCCTGCTCATTTCCAATGTGGTTTCTACTTTCCCCGGGGTCACAGGCAGCGAGAGGCATCCCCAAGGCTTATTTGTGTTTGGAGCCATCTGCGAAACCAGGGAGGGTTGAAACAGTCTACAGTGAAAACGAACCACTGAAGAGCACTGTGGTTTCCTTGGTAGGGGTGACCAAGTGACAAAAGGAGGAGGAAAAAAAAAAAAAAAAAAAAAAAAAAAAGTTGTACTCCCTCTTCCCAGAGATCTGGTCTGGAATAATGTGATGGCTCAGCTCCAACTCCATAATCTCTTCTCACAGCATGGTTCACATCATCCTGGAGAAGGCAGAAGGCTGCAACTCCAAAAACACATGCTTAATTACGCTGCAGCGTATCAACTGTTTCTCTTGGTCTAGTTCGCAGGGGATGGGGAATGCCGGGATGTCTCACCCCCCAGATATCTGCACTTGAGTCATAATGCTCTGCGGGTGCCCGCTCCCTCCCCTCAGCCACCACACCCTTCATTAAGCAGTCTGCAAATGAACTAAAAAAAAAAAACCCTTAATCCTGCAAACGGCTTCTGCATCACGAATAGAGAACAGCTCTGCTGTCAGCATCACAGGAGGGGGAGAGGAGAAACCCTCGCCCAGCGCGGGGACCGGTGCACAAAGCCCACATTGTCCCGTGCTGCAATTAACTCCAGGGGGAAAGAAAGAAAAAAAATAAAAAGGCCAAGGCTTTCTATTAGGAAAGAGGCAAAGCTTTTCTAGGACACACCCAGCCAATGGCAGGTTCGTGCCCTGCAACGTGCAACACGTTGCTTGCATATCCCAAACTCCGATTTGGGGTAAGGAGCCCCTCAGCACCCAGTCCTGCCCAGGGAGCTGCAGTTTCAGTGTCCCAGCCCCAGCTTACACTTGCTGATGTTTCCATGATTTTTACAGGGGAAACAAGATCTGGACCTTTCAAATCCTCTTTATGATTTGTTGGCACCTTCCTCCTGCTGTAAGGGATGAAAATTGTCGGGAACGTCGTGAAACAAGTGTCCCATCACCCTCTTTGAAACAAAAATATCAAGGGATCACATCATGTCTTCAAATATTAATCTGTACTTACCAACTAATCAACGCTGACAAAAATAACTCATCTAATTATCAGAACACTACCACTTAAATAATGAATTATATGCCTTATTAAAAAGTATAATGGATTAGAGGACGTGAAACAACTGCAATTAGTAGAACAAGAAATGCTAGAAAACAAAAAAAAAACCTACAAGTGTGATCTGAGTTGTGTAAATTAATCTTCCAAAAGAGCAGCTGATCTCTTCAGACACATCAAATGGCAGGAACATTTGAAGCCTGTTGCAATTCAATGAATACAATTCACCTTAAAATTGCTGAAAACTCCTTTTAAGACCCTGCCATGGTTGGTCAGAGCCTTGCTC
>WHYT01017484.1:564421-580099 GCA_009806455.1 Tetrax tetrax
CAAAAAAAAAAAAAAAAAAAAAACCCTACAAGTGTGATCTGAGTTGTGTAAATTAATCTTCCAAAAGAGCAGCTGATCTCTTCAGACACATCAAATGGCAGGAACATTTGAAGCCTGTTGCAATTCAATGAATACAATTCACCTTAAAATTGCTGAAAACTCCTTTTAAGACCCTGCCATGGTTGGTCAGAGCCTTGCTCTCTCCCCGACCGCCCCCAGCCCATCTCTCCTGCCCACACACCCTTTTGACAGGCAAAAATTTCTGGAATACGAAAAATGCTGGTCCAGCCAGGAGCTCCTTGCACCACACGAGGTGCAAACTCAGGCATTTCCCCGAGGGGCTTTTGAGGGAGGACAACTGTTAAACCTGCAAAGGCACTGTGTGAACCCCCGCCTTCCTCCCAGCGTTACTGGGAGCAAGCACGCTTCTGTGATCGCTTCGTTACAGGGTGATACAGGGTGAGGGACAGGGATGCTGCTGCAAACAACAGAACGAGAGATGCCTTCACACACTCAATGCACGGGAAGGGTTCTCCCAGTTTTCTTTTGGTATCACCCAGCCCCTCTGTGTTGCCTATTAACCAGACTCAGCCCCTGCCCTATACGATGGCACGAGGTGGAGAGGAAGGGTGAGGGATCCGGTCTTTCCCACTCATGGTCCGCGAGATCCTACAAGCCCTCAATCCCCTTCTCCGCAGTCTTCAAACATCAAGGGGTGGATAAATCCCCTAGACACTGTTATTTTGTTTTTTTTTTTCCAGGACTCCTCCTGTTCCACCCTTTGCAATATTTACCTTCTGAGGGTTTTCGCGCTTGCTGCAGTCCTGGCACTGCTTTGATGCAGAATGGCAGCACGCGCTCCTAATTGTACCCCAGGGTATAGCACAAAAGAAAACGTAGCACAAAAAGAAAAAAAAATACAGAGGAAAAAAAAAGAAAACTATCGATTGCAAAACATTTTAAAAATAAAGAAATCCAAAATACTGTATGTCTTTGAGATGCCATAATGGGACCCAAACAACAATAATTGATCTTTAAAATAACATCCTTCTTCCGACCAAGAGGAAAGATAGTGAGCCAGCAAAATCATTTTAAACCAGCCTTTTAATAACCTGAGCGCTGTTCACGCAGATTGGGGGTTATGACAAGGACAAATTAATTCACTTAGCGTCCAAAATTAATTTTACTTAGCCTAGTCCCAAATAATTAATGTCATTCCTTGCAAACAGGTCCTCAAACTCCTCCCTCCAGTAACCTGCACCGAGTTAGATGTTGGATGAGGAATAAGACGCTTTTGGTTAAGCTTCCCCTTGAAGTGCTGAGTGTAACTCTCAGTTGGGTTTGCTGCATTTTCCTCCTTCCAGATAATCCCCAGGTACCTTTACTAAAATAAAGCATTTTTGGTTTCTGTAATGAATGCTCCACTTTTTTAAGAGAGGCTTTCTCCCCCAAAAACATGCTAACATTTTGCACCAAAATATTTTCCTTCTGAGCTCACTTTGAAGGGAGAGTTTCAGCTGCAGACAATTAGGAAGGTCAGGAATCCAAATCAGATGTGTAGATCCTTCAGGAGAAACTGGTCAGCTTTGACTTCACAGATTCTGCACCGTGCTAGAAGACAAGCATTTTAAATCTAGACTAAAAATGTACATCCTCTCGCCGCCTCGCAGCTCAGAGCACGTACAAAGTGTGCTAACGCATGGGAAAAGAGAAAATGACTGGAAACCAAGTTCAGCACAACCCAAGGTGAAGCCGGGTTATTTGTTTTCATTACTAAAACCCACAGAAAAGAAATTCAAAACGCAAAACAGCCCAAAGCCAATGGTGAAAGACATATTCAGTCGGAGGATTTTTCTGAGGGTAAATGTTTGTTTCTATCCCGGGGCACTTAGGTCAGATTAAATTTACGTTAATAACACCAACAGAGCAGCACCAAAACACTCACACTCCACAACTTGTAGGGTTTTTTTTATTTTTTAAATATTAATTTGTCCTCCTGACTATAAATACACAGCACCTCCTCTTTCCCACTGTATTGCACCAGTACACACCAGTATAAGCCCACAACATCTACAGCAACACTGATTTTGGCCACAATTGGTGGAGACTACAGGCAGCCCAACACCCTCGTATATTTTAAGCATCATCTTCTCACCAAATGCCCATTCTTCACATTTTTGTCGGCAACGCGAGCACCGTAGTGCTTGCGTGCCAGTTATCACCCCTTGCCCACATCTCTCCGTGCTAAATCTCTGTCCTGCCCGGTGCTCGCAACACCAAGTTAATCATCAGTTGTGAATTTAATTAATGTGTTGTTTCTCCCGTCACCCAGATCGTTAATAGAGTGGATAAATCAAACGTGCCGATGTACTCGGTAACGCTGGATTTGTGACATTCCCCGGAGGACCGGGACACATAAACCAGTGGATGAAATTCACTGAGACACAAATACAGCATCCTCATCTGCGACAGTCGGATAGAATCATACTGCAGTGATGGGAGCGTTATGTAAGGGACCGTTGTGCCCTGGCCTGCTCCATGGAAATGCCACGAGACCAACACAGAAAAACCTAAAGACTGGCTGGTGATTCACTTCATACATCACTTCTCGTCCTCCTTTTGTTTGTGCTGCCAGATCGGTAACATTTGCTTTTGTTTCGTAAAAGCTCAGGTAGAAGACCATACTGGCGGGGCAGTATTTTTATTTATTTTAAATAGAGGATAGAGCCTCAAGATGCAGAATGCTTTATTTGTCACAGTCAAAACTCTTCAGGGTTTTTTGGCCCCCTTATGAGAATCAAGCCGATCCCTCGTGAAAAGTTTTGCACAGGCACTGGCCAGGAAGGAGCTATCAGAAAGCATCTTTTAAAAAAAAAAAATCACAACCCAAACCCCGTCCCTGTGCAATCATGTGGCTCAGCTTTTATTTCTGCTTTTCTTTCAGGTTTGTGCTGAGCAGCCTGGCTGGCTGACAGAACTTCCCATCTCTCAGAGCACCAGCAATGCAGAAAGCTGCTATGGCGAGCCTATTTAAATGCTAATGAAAGGGGCAAGGCGAAGCACGGAGAGAAAAGCCATGGCCTTTTGGGTTCATCCACCCGCCAGCACTGGCACCTCCTTACCAGCTTCACGTGGAGGACCTGGAGGAACAATCCACAACCGCAAGGCTGCTGAATGTGGGTCACAACTCCTAAAGAAGCAAGAAGATCTCAGTGGATGCTCTGGGACATCAGAACAAACGTCATGGAGATGCATTGGGCAATGAGCAGTGCTGGGAACACCCCTGAGGAACCAACTCTGCTTAAAGGCACTTCCAGGTGTAATTTGACGCAAGCACGACAGCGTTTACCAAACGCAACCCTTAATTAAGCTGAAGCGGTGCCTCAGCAGTGATGCAGCCAGCGGGAGAGATCAACCTTATGGGTGGGATCACTGCCCTGGCTCACGCTAGCTGGTGGAGAGGGACCGGCATCTCCTAAGGACCATTCATCTCCTATGTTTAAAATATCTGGGAAGAAATGCCCTCTGGAGGTACCGGTCCCTCCCCTGCAACTGCGCAGGGAGGGAGCTCATCGACCAGCCCGGACAAGACCCGTACCTGTCCGGAGGGCTAGGGCATGACGAGTCTCGGCATGGGAGCCCTGCCAAAGCTCAAGTGCTTCGCAATTAACTTTCACAACAAACCAAAGCCTCAAGAGCTTTCCATCTCCAAATAAGTCAGAGATGTGGGTCCAGGCCAGGACTTTTGTGTCCAGGTTTATCAACAAGGCGCTGATAAGGACCTTGCTGCTTTTTTCTGTTTGTGAGCACATCCGCACAACGGGAGCTCCTTCGTTTCCACAGCAGGCTGAGAAAGGCACGGTGCAGCTGTGCAACAGGTTAAAACTCGGGGAACATCTGCTTAGCAGTCCAACCTCATGCAAATAAGCCTAAAGGAAATGCTGAAGGGGAGTAAAGACAAAAATTCCAGCACAGATATCATCCACAGCAAAAATCTGGTTGTGCTGCTGTTCTCCACCATTAAAATCAATTAAAAAAATAAAAATAAATTTAAAAAAACCATAGATTTTTAAGTTCCTCAGAACATAGCTAATCTTCCTTACTAGCCATCATTTATAAGAGGTGAAATAACTAACAAAGCAAGTTCATGCTTGCCTGAATAAACAGGCAGGAAGGTGCGCAGATCCCATCCCAGCAGGGTAACGCACCGGCAACGGCTCCTCGTTAGGATTCTTCGTCAAGGACGGCACTTGCCACAGACACCGTACCTGTGCTTAGAGAGTTCAGCACCTGATCAGCCCCATGGTGATAATACTTGTAGTAACACCCAGAACAACTCGCCTGTGAATAACACAGCTTTCCTGCACACCCCCCATCTGAAATGGAGATGCCTGCTGCTTTAGCCGGCAAAGTCTTGGCTAAAATTCAGGAAGAATTGGCTGTGTATTGCCCAGGACAATATTTACCATATTTACCCAGCTCAAACGTGAGAGCGCTGATAAAACACGGCATTTTGTGTAGCACTTGTAGTAGATCTGCAGGCTCTGCTCTGGACAGGTTCCTGTAACTCCCCCCGACTACGGGCGCCGTGCTCACGCACGCGGAGGCAGAAATGGACGTTTTGGTGCTGCACACATATTGAGAGGGGCCCTGGCCCACTACGGTGGGGAGCCTCCAAAAGCCAGGCAGCAAGGGGATGGGTTACGGGCAGGCAGCTGACGTCCTCCTTGATTTCGTTTGAGTTTCAGCCGTGGTACCCTGCGTCTCCTCTCCTCACGCTTGTTCCCTAATAGACCGGAATAAAGGGAAATCTTTGTGCTTTCATCCTATACTCAAAGTTCTGTGGTGTTTTATTTCCGTTACTGTTTTTCACTCGTTTTCAACAGAAAAAAAACTATGAAAATTTTTTGCTATATTAATTACCAACTTAATACTATTCTCCTAACGACATATACTCAGATGTACAACGAGATCAGAGCAGCTCTGCTAATCAGGGATAAACCCAGTATACTATAGAGGGTTATACTTCTTTATTAGTCTTTCTTGTTGGTCTAATTAATGGCATTACCCTCTGAACTGCATACACACACTTAAAAATTTCAAGACACACTAAAAACACGCCCCAGAGGAACCAGAGTACGTTTAATAATTTCCTACAGGTTATCTCCCACACTACGTCCCTTCACGCCATCCGCGTGCAGCCAGCAGTACCCAACTCAGCTTCTTACTCAGGATACTTGGTTTGACAAATGTCTTTGACCACTGATATAAAAAAAAAAAAAAAAAAAGCATGAACAAAATTATCTTCAGAGCATCACCCCAATTTTTCCACTTCCCCTCTTCACACCAGATTGTTGCAAAGATATCAACACTCATTTGCTGATTCAAGTCCAGGAAAGATGCAAAACACTGCTGCAAAATAAGCTTGTACTTGCATTGGAAGTAACAACCAAAAATGAATTAGCAAATGAGAGCTATCTTGCAAAAACTGCAGTTAAGCAAAATATCCCCCAATTTGAAGTTATGTACAGCTGCAACTAAAAGGAACCAGCACAAATTCTTCTGAGAGAACCCTGAAGTTCAGCTGCTCCCAGCTGGGAACACACTGGAGAATCCAGTACTGGGATTTTTTAAGGTCCCTGCGGGACTTCAAGCACCCAGCCTGGGGCAACGTTCAGCATGAGCCCCTGCAGCAGGTATCTACTAACGCAACAGCCAAAGCCCCTTCTGCCTGTCCTGACCAAGGAGCAGGTGTCTACAACCATACGGGTGCCAAAATACCTCACCGAATCCTTCAGCCCCACTCAGCTCGCGCTGCGGCAAAGAACCAGATCAGGTCACCCACTTTGTCACGGAGCCGGTAACCATCTCTGGATGGCACCAAGGCAAGGAGAAGAACGTCCAAAATTAAGGGAAACGAACCTCAGCAGCTGCACCAGACGCCATGAGACCAAGAACCGGGTCTATCGCCACATTCATAACGGCCCTAAAACGGGCTGCGGCCCTGCAAATCTACACCCAAATGCTGCTCCCAAGGCCAGCCACAAAGGGTCTTCCACCAATGAGGATTTTTGTGATTTTTCCCAGCGCAATGTTCGCATCCATGGGAAAACATGACTGTGCAAAGCCAGGTTCGACGAAATTTCGTGATGAGGTCAAAGGCGTGCGTGCTGGCATCGCGGTATCGACAGGCTGTCGCTGGCACACCAGCCGGCTCTGCTCCCTTGATATTATCTGGATCATTTAATGCTGCCAACAAGCAGAGGTAACGCGTTATCCGCATACGGGTTTTTAATCCTGCAAGGCGGTCATTACCACATTGTTGTCAGACTAATTAACGGGCAACGCTCTCATGGTGTTTTTTATGCATGCTCCCCCCTCCAAGTAAAACAAATATAAAATAATCACAAACTCTTACCCAGATTTAGCACTGGGTTATTTCCAGGAGCTACAGAGGCACGAGTGTGCAGCAGTCCAAATAAATCTCAGCCCAAGATAATATGCTTCCATTTAAATGAAAAATAAAAGAATCTTTAAGGAACCTACAAGGTATTCAAACCTATTTAGTAAAGTGCTTCCCATTAATCTTGCCCTACGCATGATGCTCAATCAAAGACGCTCTGCTGCAGCAGAGCAAACGCGCCCATCAAGGGAACTGCACCTAAAAATCAAACCGGTCCTTAACGAATGTGCTCTGAAACCACAGCAATAAGCAGGGTGTAGAAGATGTGTTAAATTAGACCATTTACCAAAATACCCTGGAAATGATGCACGTCCAAGGAGGCACAGCGCACAAAAAGATTCTCTGCAAAGGTGGCAAAAATGCAAAGTGCTTCCTGAAGCTTGGCTCTGCCCGAAAGCAACAATAAATTGTACTTGGTGCCACACTCCAAACAACCTGCCCAGGGGTCGCACGCCTCGCCGCGGGAGTGACGGACGCTGCAGACCTTTCTGCAACTCCAGCAAAACTTCAGCAGCTTGCAAGCAACTCTTGGGAGTTCGAGTCCAAGAGCTGGATCAAAGCCACACAACGACATGGGCACAAGAACATCGGCAAGGAGGGCACGGGTGGCAGCCCCCAACCCCTGCTCCAGCACGTCCCATTAACCCCTTCCTCTCCTTTTGAAGACTGCTCATTCAGCAGCTCCTAAACTGGGGCAGGCAGCGCTGGGCGCCAAGCAGGGGACATCCCCAGGAGATGCTGGGGACCAGCCAGGGGAGAGGCACTCAGCTCTTCTGTTCCCAGGCTCGTCCCCACCACCGCTGCCTCTCTCCAACTGACCAAAAGCATCCACATACAAAAGCATCAGGGGGCTTTGCAGGAATCCACCCTGAAGCTCACTGGAACAAAACTCTGTGGAGCTTTAAAATGAACTCCGCTCCCAAGGATGACCATCAAGATCTTTGCAGATTCAATTATACGATGCAAATGTCAAGGGGAGGATGCGGCATCTCCACCTGAAGTGGTTCCCCCTTCCCTGCCAGAGCCATCACTTTGGTAGGAAAGAAATAACGACGAGTTTGGGCAAAGCTATTTAATGACTCCTGATACGATACAGGGGATATAAAAGTTCAAGGAACTAATGTTAAGCATCTGCAGGTGGATAAAACAACAGGTTTTGCATGAGTAGATAATGCAATAATTGACAAACACAAAAGCAAATAATTGGATACATTTAAGGCTTGAAAAAACAATGCTGAACACAGAGAGGGAATATTTTGCCATCACAGGATGAGGAATCTGTTTTCTGAATGTGCTGCTGTCACACGAAATCACAAAACGATGTTGTTGAGCTCCAGTGGAGCATCCGACGACCAACGAGTAACCCAGAGCTGGGCTCTGCTCTTCCTCACACCCTCAGTGAGGAGATGCTCCAGTGAAGCGCTGCGGATGTGCACGGCTCTGGGACAGATCCCCTGAGATCCTCTCCAGCAGCACCGCTGTGCCCAGAGCCCGCGCAGCGGGCTGCGACAGCCGAGCCAAAACATGCCATGCCCTCCCAGCTTGCACATCAGAGGGCAGCTGCTGCTCAAAATTCAAAAGGCAGCTGCATTTGGAGATTTTCTGGCTGAAAATCTCAGTGTAGTCCACTAAAACCTTTACAGCAGTCCTTTAGGTTTCTTCTAAGATGTTCTTTTTCCCCTCCTGCAACTTAAAGAGATCGTCTAGACCATCTAAATCTAGACATCAAAGGTAAGTTCCTCAAATCTATTCCTCAAATCAATTCACTTTGCTTTCCACCCCTAACACAGCACATTTCCCTGGAACACAGGCAAACACTTCTCACGCTTGCGCACCTACAGCAAACTTGGACCCGCAATACTATCTTACAGCAATCAGAAATATCCTGGGAAAAAAAACCCAACAAACAAAACGCTTTATGATGGGAGGGCAGATTGCCCAAACCAGCCCAAGCACCCAGAGCAGAATCTTACAAAGACCTTTTAACGCATTCCTAAAGAGCACGCAACGCTCTTGTGTGCCCCTGAACAAGAGCACAGCATCAAACAAAGAATTTTAGGATATCCCGCTGTTAAAAGGGAGCAGGGGAAGCTGTTACTGGGCCAATCAGCCTCCTGCATGACCACTGCACAGACCCAGCGCTGGGCTCCCCGTTTAGCCCACCAGTTCGGGCCAAGGGTAACCCCACGCTGTTTTTCCCAGTTAATGTCCAGAGGAGGATGACAGAGAGTTTGCTTAAAAATAACGGGCTGGAGTAGAAGGTGCGCTGGCAGCCCTCATCTGTCATCATCTCTGTGCCTAAAAGGCGTGCGTGCTCGCATGCACTCACTATTCGACAACCCTCCTGTTGTAAGGTGGCCAAGGGATCCGGAAGACACGTCCGCTTCTGCAAATCCCACAGTTTAATAAGAATTAAAAGGCAAATGAAACTAGAGACTCAGGTCTCAGAGCGGCTCTCGGTTACAAACCCCAAACATCATGAACAACGGCCTCGATCTGCTGCAGCAGAGCCACAAGCTCTGTTTCATCTTCTCTGCCAAAAAATACTTCTCCGCAGCAATGTCAGCTCTCCAGGTTTGACTGCTGTTGCAAAAGGGAGTCACAGAAAAACCTGAAGATAGGTATCAGCACCGCATTGTGCTCATTTGCTTTCATTACATCCCACATATCACACGCATTCATACCAAATACTATTTCTTTCCCCCCCAATGCAAGCTATTTTCTGCAGAAAGGCAATTTAACTCCCCGCTGAGGAAGGAGGATGCACGCTTTCATGAGGAAGGAGGTGATGGAGAGGTTTGGGATTCTCCTCCGGATGCCACCCAGCAAAGGGGGACAACAAAGCAGAGACTGCACGGGAGAGGAGCGCATCCCTGGGGACGGCAGCAGGAAAGGCTGTGACACACCAGCTCCCCGTCAGATAACCCCCCACGGTCAGCTCCCAGACGCAGCCCGTAAAACCTGTGAAATTTCAATTTAGAGGGAGAAGTGGCATGAAAAGATGCGAGGCAGAACAACTCTGTAAGGACCAAGAAGGGCGAGAAATGGATTTATGGATGGCCTCAGAAGAGATGCTGCTTCCAAAAAAAATAGGTTTGCAGATGCAACAAGAGATACAGGCAATTCTCCAAGACCGGGACGCAGCCCAGCCCTGGACCACACCGCAGCAGAGCATGACTGAGTTCCTTTTCCTTCTTCAGTGATGAAGTTGATCCTCTCCCAAGCACCGAGTCTCCTGAGTGCCCAAAAGAGATCCACGACACCTTTACTGCAGCACCACACTCCCCTTCATCTTTCCACTGGCATCTTTGCCCCTTTCCCATCGTACGAGCGTTCCGAAAGCAAACTCTAGCTGTGGTGCCACATGTATGCAAAATCTGCGGCTGACCACACAGCTGAAAAGCAAAACTCCAGAGCTTTTTCCATTTCTCAGGGCAAACACAGCCCTGCCCACTGCAGCTCTCGCACCACACAGGTGTCAGAAATCCTACTGACAAAAGCCCATTTCTCATCAGGTGCTCCACGCAAAAACAGCTCCCTGCTGCAGCTCATCTTCTGCACTCAAAAGCAGAGGTCTTTGCAATTTAGCAATTTTTAGATTTACTTGATCAGGTACGGCCAAAAACCAGAAACCTGCCCCAAAAGCCACCTACAGTGAGCCTCGCCGGGAGCAGCCAGCCTGCATCACACACGGCCAGCCCTGTCCCCATCCCGGCAGCTCCTCACAGGGATCTGGGGAAGGAGAGGACTAACAAGATTAGAGGAATAAGCAATTCATCAGATTACTGAAGCCATGCAGCCAGAGCCGGGCTGAGGGGCACCAGGCTACCGGGACGTCCGTGGGAGCCACCGCCTCCAGCCAGTGTCACACTCAATCATAATCAATACGTCCGCAAAGTTGTTCTTACCCGGCGACGCACTGTCCTCCTGCAAAGCCTCTGTTATCTTAGGTCCCCTTGGTTCACAGCCTGTTGCCATCGGTCAGCCTCAGCCCAAACACCCATCCTGGCACCCCCAAACCCCCCCCCCCCCAGTTATCCCCCTTAGGGCAGGGGTGCAGGAGGAAAACTTTGGAAAAAGCTGTTCCTCCCCTTTGCAACTTCTGCAAACAAACTGACTGTGAAAAGGACTCCAGCCAACACTTCCAAAAGCAGTTTATTCAGTGTCTTTTCTGGTGGGACAGCCTAGACCTGCTGCTTCTTTTTATTTGAAAAAACAAACAAACAAACAAGCCCATTCCATCTCCCACCAACGCAGTACACATCTCCAAAACATCGAAACATGCATTTGTCTAGCTTGGCCTGGTGCTTCCACAAAATCCATCTCAATACCCAAAAGCAGCAGCCATGAAGATGCAAGCACAATCACACAGCAAGAGAAAACAGGAAGAGATCGCAAAGTTGGCAGCAGCGAGGAGCAACCCCCTGAGCCTTCAGCATCCCACGAGTGAGGACGCAGCCTGAAAAACGAGGGCTCTGGTTGACCGATTCCCCGGGGTTTCGCAGGCAGACGTAACCGCAGCCTGGCTCCGCACGCCACGCCGTCAGCACACCGGTTCTGCGAGCTGCTGCGTCAGTACCAAGAGCTCTTATCTCACGCTTCGCTGTCAACAAGAAATTATGAGAATTGAATTTTAATAAGCTGGAGACTGAAGCTTTGCTATACATCACGCTAGCGCTGAGGTTCGCACAAGGAGAGGAGCAGGGACCACTCAAGGAAAGATATTTGCCCTCGCAGGCTGGGCGCTGAGCCTCCCCAGCTACAAAGCCTCTTTTGGCAGCTCACGGAGTTTCGTATTAAGGATGTAGATTTTTCTGTGTCACCTGACCCCGGTGCCAGAGAACACCGAGTTTACTAACTATGCAGAGTAACTAAGAGTAAGTGATGGCAGGAAGGCTGCCCCTTTGGAAGATGCTCAGCCCCATCGGTGATTATTTGAGAGGGTGCCCAAATCCAACAGACAAACCCACCCTTCATCTTCCCCGAGTTTAAGTCCGGGATCTGCTCCTACCCCCCTCTCCCTGTCTTCAAGTCTAACACCAAATATCTTCACGGTTACACTACAGACCAGGGAGTCAGAAACCCCAGATTAAGCCCTCCTTCAACTTCAGAGTTTACTTGATCTTACTTATCCTCAGGAGCTTTGCTAAAACTCCCCTGGACAGGCCTTAAAGGAATGATAATCTAAATATTATGCTAGCCATGCCGGATGAGGCTTTTGAATAGGAAAACTCAAGAAAGGATATTTTAAATTAACATCTTCAAAGATTAAGACGTAATGGGGACCTGAAGTACTACCTACAGCAAGTTCCTTGTGTCTAAAACAGCCATGTGAATATTACTACCAACAAATTTATTCCCCAGTGCATGCAATTGTTCCAGCCCACGAAACTAATTGCTCCCCCATCCCATGAACCATACAGGACAGCGGTAAATAAAGTAGGAAATCATTAGAAAGAGTGATAGCACAGCAAGATCTCAATCTTGCAACAAGCTTGGTGCAAAAATGCTCGCGATACATGACTGGACTGAGGTATCAAAATTCCTCAGGTTCCTTTACAATATCAGCTCTCAGGCTTTGAAAGAACAAATAGCAGGGAAGATTTCTGAAAAGATGAAAATGGTACATTTTCAACAGCCTGAGATGATTACTCACAAAATAGCAACAGCACAGAGGTAACTGATTGCCTCCTGGGCAAAAGTCAAAGTCTTTGCATTGTAGCTATGAGAGTGTACAGAGATCAAAGAGAAAAAGAGAAAACTCTATTTTAGGCAGTCACGAGCAGAGAGGTCCTCCTGGCCCTTTGGCACCACCAACTACCAAGACATGACTGAAATCTCTCTTATGCTGCGTATGCCTGAGATCGCTGCACAGCAGGGAGAAATCCTTTATTCCAGGAGCAGGGGACAACTTCCCGCTCTCTTCCCAGCTGAATTTCGGCAGCGTCTGCGCAAACACCGTCATCCCCAGCACCACGCAACGTGAGCTGGGACACAGCGACCGCCGCGTGCAACCGACGCTCTGAAATAGGAAGCGAGATAAGCCAAATGCTGAGCAAGGTATTTATTACTAACACGCAGTTATTGATCGCGCTTTACATCTTCAAGCACTTTGCCGACGTTAATTAACGTGTTTTCCATTTAACGCTGGGAGGAGACTAAAGCCAAAACACGAGGCTAAACGGACCAACATTCAGCACAGCAAGCCCTTGCACCCAGACTTTGGATTTCCCCATAAATACTGCTTTTACTCAAACTACTGAAAATACAGGTGTAGATTCAGCAAAGACCCTAAGCCCGGCAGAAACGGGGGCCACAGCCAACCACAAAGCTGCAGCAGCGCCTGCCGCGATGCTCTGCCTGCATCCCCCCCCAGCGTCGCCGGCATCCTGCCCCGCCGCTGCAGCCTGACCCGAACCACAGGGCACAGGCACGCCTTCTGCTTGCAATCATTCAACCAATATTAATTCAAACACGAGGGTGCTGACACACGGCTCCAGTGATGTTACCGAGAGCTGCCTGTAATTGCTGCGCTAAGCGCCGGGGACATGCAGTATTGATTTCCACCCTGGTCCGCATCCAGGCTTAGACGGAGCCTGCAGCCAAAATATTTCCACCAGCAAACTCGCCATTTAAAAAAAAAACAACAAAAAACTATGAGGACTGGGAGGTTTGAATGATTAACACTCATGCTAAGGACTGTAACAATACTCAAGTTTCATTCTTCCCCACCTACACACACCCACCATCCATTCGTGCTCTCCCCCTTTGCTGAACTCTTCCAGTTTTGTTCTAAATTACGTAAAACAGGCCCTTGAAGGGTACCTCGCCACTGCAAAAACAGCGCGTTATAGCAGGGAAGAGTCGCATTGTGCACAGAAGGGGCAGACCCGTTACCTCAAGCTGCACCACAACGACAGGAATCACACCTTTCACAAACCCAGTATTAATTACTGACTGAGCGCAGCACGGAGGCACCCGTTTGCCTCCTTTCACGTGACTTGGGACTGACCTGGAGCATCCGCCTGCAGCGACGAGATCTCCGAGCTCCTTCGCACGGCGAGCAAAGGGACCTGATGATTCTGCCACGTGCTTCTCGGCCAGGACCAAAGCAGATCCCCACCGCACACCCCACATCTGCACTTACAGGCAAGCAGCCGCCCACCCGATTCACCAGCACCCTGCCTTCCTTTAACGTATTTGCGCAAATCAAACAGCTTGGCAACCCTCCTACTTGGGAGACACACGACAGCAGAGCTATTCAGAGATGCTTGTTTTCACCCCATTCTTCTCAACATCATCTCAAAATCCTCGAGGAGAAGCACAAGGCTCCCGACAGCTATCTTGGGCCCGCCTGTACAAACGGTGATGTAGGAGAGCATTTACAGTATGTAAACAATAGTACCCAGCTTAGGGAGGAAACACAAAAGAGAGTGAACCTTATCAGTGGGGTTTGCCGAGACCAAATAATCTCCCCCTTCTCCTCAATGAACGCAACGCTCTTCAGATTTTACACTTAACTGATTGGCTTCTGTTACACCACCAGTGGTTATGCGGCTGGATATATCATGTTTTAAGCAACAGCCTCTTAAACTCATAGGGAAGATAAAAACCACAGCTAGCAGGCCACAGAGTCACACCTCGTCAGCGAAGTGCCCTCTCTCCTAGCTCCTAGACACTACCACGCTGCGACAAATTTGCCAGCTTAAGGAGCAGGAAGGTGGAGTGACCCCTCCAGCAACTTCAGTAGCCGCTGGAGGTACCACTCTTGTGCCCAAAGATGGGACCACCGCTGGTCGAAGGACCCCACAATCCCTGGCCTTTCAATTTTCACTCCAAACTGCATGTAATTCTTGTTATTAAGCAGAAGCGCACACAGTTTGTGGAACAGAGCGCATTTATTCAGCACCGTTACACCATACCCATTGTTTTCCAGCACGCTGACAGTAAAGGAACCCAAAGAGGAGTTCTTCCATCACTCAACAGAGGAACACAAAAAAGAAGCTCTGACCCTTGGAGAACCACACGCACATCCCTCCCTTGCCAGGGCACACTGTGGGAACAAAAGCACTACCCCTCTGCAAAAACAGACGCGTCTCTCCAAAAGTCTCCTGGAGAAGAAACAAAACACAGTGTGCTCACAGAAACAGGCGTGTGCACGAGCAGCCAAAGGATTTTACCCGCGTTCCTAGCTGGAAGGCTGCTTTTCCACACTCACGCTGATGCTCCCCACAGCATGTCACCGGTTGCGTTCCTGATCCCCCGGGGAGGAAGGCATCCTCCTCCTGCCCTTTCAGCAGATTATTATAAAACCCCTGGGTAGCATGGATGTGGTATACAGCAGGGTCCAGTTCACGTTATACCAACAGGCACCGTACGTGTCAGTTCTGAAAATACCTGACCACACAGGTAACTTTACTCCCCGCGTACCCGCAGCGAGCGAGAAGCTCTGCCGAGTCCGGCTCCCTCCGCGCAGCAAACCCACCTGACCGATGGATTAACTCTGTTTAACAGGTGAGATTCCACACGCCACACCCCCCGCTACCGAAACGGCAAAAATACAACAAGCCGGATGGAAGACATCCACAAATTCATCCCTCTAAATCAATTTGTGTTAACGCCACAACACCACGGGCCGTGCAGGAGCAGCGATGCCCACCAAGAGCCATGCTATTTTAAAAAGCAGCGGCTTAAACAAAACGCAACTGTTAAATAACACCTAAGCACCACACCAGGAGATACAAGATCTCCACACCGAGAGATACTCACAGTAAGTAAGTAACAAGGAAATAACAAGTAGTGAGGTTTTCATCATGCAGGTGTCAATTTCAGGGAAGGGGAGGGCGTGCAGGATTTCTGCTCTGACACCAGGGCTGCTCCAGGGTGAATTGTCACGCAAGCCCGCGATTATTTGGTAAATATACGCGGAGATTTGTACTGAAATGTTTTGAAAGTGACAGTGATGGCAGCACTACTCCGACCAGCAGCAAGCACCGGATTTCGGCCGGGGGAGAGCCGGACCCCGCTGAGAGGGCGGCAGGAACGACCCGGACCCCGCTCGTTAACCTCCGGGCAAAGCCAAAACCGCTCCTCACGCACCCCAATTCCCACCGCCGCCCCCAGCCCCGCTGACAACTTTCGAGGGGTGCCGGGGCGGCGGGACGGGGGTGCGTGCACGGCAGCGGGTGCGCGCAAGCCTTTCGCCCCCCCAAAAA
>WHYT01017484.1:586514-619560 GCA_009806455.1 Tetrax tetrax
GGTGGGTGGGTGGGACACCAGCACGTCCTGGAGACCCACCAGCACAGCTGGGGATGACAAAACAGCTCTGTAGCATGCGGTGGGGATGCACTCGCAAGGAGAGTGAGTGCAGGCCCAAATGTGCACGCGTGGTACTGACAGGCTCGGCAGCAGCGGCGAGGTCTGTACGCTGGTTCTGACAAACCGCTTGGATTTCACAAATACCTGTCCGTAATGGAAGAGAAAACCAGGGAGCAAGGAGAAGGAACTTCAGGCCAAGTCTGCGTGAAATGCCTTTTCCCCATCGCAAATTAGATGGGGAAAAAACCGTGGTTAGGTGTTTGCAGAACTGCAGGGGTCATTTGGGAGATGGGGTTCTACTGAGTTGCTACAAGAAATGGTCTGTGCTTTGGGGAAGAATGGGAAATCCCAAAGCAGAGATATTTGCTTTGCAGACCCAACCCACCGGCTGTTCAGATGTTGTTACAAGGATCATATGAAAACTTAAATGAACGGGGGGAGATTCCGAGGCACTCAGATAGCAGGATGATAGGTGCCATGAAAACCTTGTGCGGTCAATCAGCAGACAAATATATACCTAAATTAGGTGCATTTCCTTCGGCAACAATGATGACGCACCGAGGTGGGTCACCGTACCCTCTCATTAATTCCGCATCAGCGTTCTTCTGACAGCTTCTTTGTCCTGTGAAGTCAATTCCTGTGAAGATTTGACGTTAGCGAGAGGCACGGTGAATTCAGACGCCTTTGACTTCATGACCCTCTTGATGCTTTAGCCTGGCTGATGATGGGCAAGGCTGCTGTCCTAAATTGGGCAGGAGGCAGGAATAAACAGGTACCCATCCGTCTCAATGATGGCGATAAATACCGTCGGCATAACCAGGGGAAGAGCAGCCCTTCCCTCCCTCCCCAGCGAAGAAAACTAGAAAACTGGGAAGAGTCAGCTGGGGGATCCTGGAGAAGGAAGATGCTAGAGAGAAATGTAATTTTTGACCGTAATATTTGTAAAGGAAGTAAAAGATGAGATCTCGAGTGTTGTTCAAGCCTCAAATAATCCAAAGATTGATGCAGAGATGGAGAGTGGGAGTAGAGGAGAGAGGATTTAGCATGCACAGCGCACCCTCCCCGTTGCCACCCGCCGCCCAGGGAGCACCTTAGCATCTGCAAAATTCCCGCAGGTGTTTCGGGGAGCAAACAGTGCAATCCAGACAAGAGTGAAACTTAATTTATTCTTGCAAGGCTCCCCAGGGCAAGGCCTCCTTCCTTTGCATTCCACGTGAGGGGACGCGTGCTCTGGTGTAAGCGCCGTTGGCCTTCCTTGTTTCGGCAGCGGCACCGACACGGTGGCACACCCAGTTTGAGGACTGCCCCAGT
Organism: Tetrax tetrax; assembly: GCA_009806455.1. Lineage (NCBI taxonomy): Eukaryota > Metazoa > Chordata > Aves > Otidiformes > Otididae > Tetrax > Tetrax tetrax. The sequence goes on from WHYT01017484.1 coordinate 587,886, forward strand.
GAAAAACCAGCTGCTTTTACAGCAAAAGAGTGGGCTAGGGAGCATGAAACAATAAAACTAGCTTTTTTTTTTTGCTTTATTTTTTTCCATCTTTTTTTAGAATGCTCCCGGCAGGTAGCATCTTAAAAATACAGACTAATCCTGTGTTGCCTAAGATTACAGATGTACAATTACATTTCCCACTAAAGTGTAAAAGCTCTAAAAATATACCTAGACGACATTTAGCATTAACATTTCCAGCTGAAAAACTGGAGCAATATTCCTACACATTACACATTGCATGATCTATTGTCGTATTTTACGGCTTCACAATGTATTCATTGATTCTATGCATTTGGGGCTCGGAGCACACTGGTGTCCATCTCTTAACCGGTCATTGACTCTGTGAAAAACAGCACTTTTTCAGGATTGAGATAATTCACAGGTATTTTATTATTTCTTTGCTTAGGTAGGAAAATACTGCAGAGCTCGTTTCACAGGATAGGGAAACTGAGGCACGGATGGGCTGAAACTGGGTGTGAAGGGGTGCTGTGACCCAGTGGAAAAGGGCACCTGCTCCAGCCCATCAAACACAGCAAGCCTTTCCCGTTAAATACGGAACAATTCCTTCATCTCTTGTCTAAAAGAATCACCGGTACTCTCATGCAGTGCCACACTCCAGGCATGGAAGGGCCAGGGGTCTGCTGCTTCTAATAAAGTCCATTTAGCGTCTGACATAGATTACTTAAAAAAAAAAAATTAGAAAAACACAGTCCCTCAAAAAAACCCCACAGCAAACACACAAGCGCGATAAAGTATCTCGGTATAAAATCAGTACCGGGGCAATTAGCAGCCTTTGAAAAGTTCTGGCTCTAAGTCAGCCCATGGCAGAGATCAAATGGAGGTGCTGGCAACTCACCCGGGCATTTTACTTTGCTTCTGATGTACGACAGTTAAAATAATCTAAAATTATCCCCATTATTCCTGCATTTCTCCTTTTTCTTCAGGGGAGCGCCACGCAGCCAGGCACCCATCCCACCCACCTCTCGCCGAGCTACCCCCATCCACAGCATGGCCCATGTCCAGGGAAAAATCTCCAGGATTTTCTTACTGTTTCCTACGCTTTTGGGGAAAACTGGAGCTAAGGCTGACCGGCTATGAGCTGCCACAGCGAGACCCAGGTCCCTCCGTCGGATTCCCGGATGCCGCTGGGAGCAGTCTGTGGTCCCAGATGGATAGCGCTGGTCATCAGCCAGCACGCCAAGAGGAGTCCTCTTGCTAGAGAGAAGGACTGAAGCATCATCTAGCCTTTCAGCTAACTTGGGTGAGAATTAGTAATATTAATATTATTGATATTAACAGCTGTTCAGGAAAGCGGGGAAGTTTTCCCCACGCCTGGTGCACCAGAGAAGAGGGAGATGCCTTCAGATGAAGGCTTGGCGGAGCAAGAGGGATGGAAGGAAAAGCTGACCTTCTCCTCAGAGAGGGAATGCGACGGGAGATCTCAGAGAAAGTCAGGGCAGGGACGTAGGACTGTCCCAAAAAAGGATGCAAAATGGTAAGTAAATAATATATTTTTTAAAAGCACAGCTGGATGGATCCCTTAGGAAAATCTAAACATGTTGCTGAGCTCCGGTGCATGCAGAAGGTTCTCCATGGGTACCAGCACCCATATATGGTACTGGGGACCAGTTTGTCACCCCAAAGGTCTTCAGGACAAGACTCCGGTCACTAAGCTGGCAGAGATATTGGCAGAGGGATTTTGTGATGCATAAAAAACCCATCGATGGCAATTAAAGAGAGCAGGACAACTGCCAAGCTCTTGTGTTTGCTGACTGTCAGTAGGTTTTACGGATGCAGAGATACAGATCTACAGAGCTACTCAAGCGTGTTTTATTTTTCCAACGCCCACGTGCTGTAGCGTGTTTGAGGGCAATATGTTCATCCTACGAAGCCAGTGACTTCACGACGTGGCACTTGGCTCTAGGGCAGTTCTTGTGTTATTGACTTCCTTCCAATGCGTATGGCAAAATAAAACCTCTCCCCATCGAAAACCCCAGGATGAAATTTTGTCGGGTGCTGGGTGCAGTCGGTCGTACTGCCAGAGGTCCAAGGGTGGATAATAAGCTTGGAAAATCTGGGACCTCAAACCTGAGATGGAAGATGTGGGGCACATGGAGCTGGTGGGGAGCTCACACTGGCACCGCACAAAGACGAAGGGACAAGGGAAAAAGAAAAACACGGTGCCATTTAAAACATCCACATTTATGTTCCTAGACTAAATGCCAGGCCAAGACCTGCAGCAAGAAGGGGTGATGCTCCGTCCCGCACGCCCCTCGCTCTCCCGATGAGCATGAGAAATGACTGAGGACCCTTTGGCTGATTTTTGTGCCTTCTGACAGCACCCCATTAAAATTAACGGTTCATCACCTGCGCCGGACCAACTCACCTCACGATAAAGGATCTGCCTCATTTGCAGTTACATAATTAGCAATTACCCTAATTTCACTTACATTATTTATTATTTATTTATTTATTAAATACATGTTGTCTTTTCTGACAAAAAAAAAAAAAAAAAAAAAAAGCAGCCTGGGTCTACTTCAGAAGTTCTACAGAAAGCAGCAGCACCATTATCCTGTTTGCAGAGATAATGTCTAGACACACTTGATGAAAATATTCATTATTGCTAATTTGCATCTCTTTCAGTCCTAGGATGGAACTCAAATGAAGCTGTCACAACAGTGCTACCTCTGCCTGAGGCCGAAAGGAGACAGGGTGACCCCCAAGTCCTCCCAAACGTGAATGTGCGAAGGGAAGGCACCTCTGGCATCCTCGTGATCGAGGGCAGCGCTACATGGAAGACGAGCAAAGGGAATTGGAGGAAAATAATGCGCTAAGGATCTAGATCCGAAATCTGCGGCTTGGAAGAGGGGAAAAAACCGGGAGCTGGGCAGCCAGCCGCAGAAATAGCGGAGAAACCCTCCTGGGCTGGGCTTATTTCTGCAAGGACGCTGAGCCAGAGTTATCAAGCGGGGTTTATGAAGGAGAGGAAGGGAATTTGCTTCTGACCCTCCCCCTGCATTTCAGCTCTTACGTCCCTTAGGGTTGTTGGAAAAATCCCAGTTGTCGACTGCAAGGCGTGTTGAAATACAGATGTTAATCGGGACGGTGAGAACTCCTGTGGGTTTCGCAGAGACTTTTCCTGAAGATGAAGTACGTTTTAAATGCGCTCCTTCCTTGCTAGGAACAAAACTTTCCATTAGTACCAGGAAATATATACTGTACCTCAGAAATACACGCTTCGCTGAGCTTGGAGAGTAAAGCTAAAATAATCTTTTTATAGCAAAGAGAGAGGAACACTTCAAAATAATAAAAAATAGGTGAATATTCATTTGAACTCCTAAGCAAATTTGCCCTTGTCATATTTGCATCTCTCTTGTGTTCCCTTCCTGTGCAATGGAGTTTTATTAGCATGAACATCCACAGAAAGTGAATTTGAAGCCTGAATACCCATGGGAAATGAATTTCAAATTCACTTGCTGTGTGCAATCACCCAAGAAACTTGATCATAATTGTTTATTGTACTTAAATATTTATATTGTGGAAGCACTTGTTAGATAAAAAGGCCGAGATGCTCCGGCGCTGGGTGCTGTACAAACACTGGCCCAGGCTTACGGAAATTACCTCGGCGAACACGAACGGGGACGCGTGACCAGTTCGAGCGGCCTCGGTGGCACAAGAGGTGAGGTGGCAGGCGGCGGATTTGAGGGTCAAGAAAAGCACTGAGGTGGAGGGGTGAGAAACTGAAAGGCCTCAGCAATTTTTCTAAGAAAAAAGGAGAAAGTTGTGGTGTATCCACAAAACGGCACGACCTCGCCCGGCGTCTGTTCGTACGGGACGTCTGAAATAGAGCCAGGGGTTTAACGTGCATCACAAAATCCTCCTGGAAGCTTTTTTACTGCCTGAAGTCCTATGGCATGGACTCCAGCTTTCGCTCGGCAGCTCAGATTTCAGTGCTCACGGTGCTTCTAGGTTTTACAAAGGATCCTCACATTTTCTATTCCCTTCCCCTGCTCCCCGTTTGCACTTGTAAAGGCTCCAGAAAGCGGTGCTGCCTCTCCCAGCAGATTCCTGGCAGGGCAGCGCTGGCATCCCATCGCATCCCTGCTCACCAGGCCACCGAAGGCGGCGGCAGGAGCTCCCAGTTCGCCCCTCTGCTCCAAAAACACCCCTGGGTTTTTTTTTTTTTATTTTGGGTAGCACTTTCTGCAATAGAGGACCCTGGTTTTGCTCAGTCACGTAGCACCCTACAAGTCTTCTGTGCCCCACAGACCTCGTAGCAATATCCCAACTGTATTTTTGGGGGATTGCAGGGAGGAAGAGGATGGTTTCCAGCCTGCTCTCCCAACCCTCGGGCACAGCAGGGCTGCAGTCATCTCCCAAGCGAGCGGGCATAGTGACGCAGGAATCGGCTGCCTGGGTCCCTCAGGAGCAGGCTGAGGGGGTACGCTGACAACGGCCACATCCCAACACTCCGGCCGTGTCCGGCATCCAGCTCCCTGCCAGACCCTGCCAGCAGTGCTGCTGGAAGGGCAGGGGCCACGTCGGGAGGACACTTTCAGACCAATCTTCACTGAATTGTTTTTCCCTATTGCCTGCCTCCGTCTAGAACGCAACAAGGGAGCAGATTTTTTATGATTACGGAGGAATAACTGCAAGGTCACATCTCCGCTGGAAGCAGGGCAGGGCTCTACATGTTGCACCCACGGGCTAGAGCGCAAATTGCCATCTTTTAAGGGCTGATGAACAAAAAAAAACCCCTTAAAATTGAAGCACAAAGAACAGTAATAAGGATGCACAAGAGGGAAAATTGTACTAGGACATGCACTGCGTTCCGCATTCCCCTAAAGCTGGATTCCCCGCCTGGAGAAGGGGATGCAGAACCATCCCTCGGAGCAGCCTCGGGTCTCCATCAGCTTCCCTGGCCTCGCGTACGACTGCGACTTTTAATTATCGCTCGCCGCAGCCAGATGAGGGTTGCCTGCGTCAATTTGCATTTGCAACGCGCCGCGGTGCAACAGCTCCCTGCTCCTCCATAGGCATAGCAGGCGTTATTGGCAACGTAATTACGTGCCATCAATAATTACAAAAAAAATTAAATCGCCCCAAAGATGCTTGCGAGCAAATCGGAGCTGGTGTTTCACGGCGTTTGCCTTCAAATGTGGGCCACCGAGGTGACGCCGGTATCCAAGTGGAAAGCTGTAATTAGGTGAACGTGAGAAGGAGAAGAGGAACCTGACGAGATACACCAGCGCTGGGGGACCCCGTCGCTGAGAACGCCGCGTGAGGGGTCAGCGCGCCCACAGCCAGGGACACCCGCTCAAATGGAATTATTTCCGAGTATGCTCGAGCTGCTTTTGTATGATGTTTGAGATCCAGAGGGTCGGAAAGGGGGAGGGCAAGAAATTGGCACTGCGGAGGGGGATGATCTCCTGCAAGGAGGGATAGCGGGGCTCCGTCGCCGGAGGGAGCATCCTCGCAGCGGGAGGAAAAACAGAGATTCCCTCTACCCGGAGAGGTCCAGGGCTGGAGGGGCACACGCAGCACTGCAATACCCATACAATTCCCTTTATGGCTTCTTTCAGCAAATAAAGAATGAAATAAAAAAGATTATGAGCAAGGTCTCTACCACCAGAACATGGCTTTCCACCACTGTGGTGGGAGATTCCACACGCATGGATGGTACCAGGGATGAAGGTCACAAGCTCGGTACCTGGTGCAACTCCGTAGTAGCAACTATAAGAAAATTAAAGTGCCAAATGGGCTGAAAAAAACCTTCTGCAGGACAATATTCTGTTGGTCATGGAAGAAGTCAAAGTTGTCTTTTTACGGCTTGGAGTGGTTAACTCTACGGCTTCTTTAAACGAGAGAATTAATGACACTGAACTTCACAACAGCAACAAAAAAATTAAAGACACCCCAAAGAATGTTCTCTTAATTGTGGCAGCCTGGTACATTAAAGCTGCTATAGGAAAATTCATTTACAATTCAGCTATTAAATTGCTAACCATTACCACTGCTTTTATGGCTTTATATTCCTCTAACAAATTTATTATGTCATTACCCTGTGCAACGGCATTGTTTCTAGCAGGCAAAGTTGAAATAAGGCACCTATTTCAAAATCCCAGCAATTCTCTGTTTTCCAGATGTAGTTTATATAAAAGAGGAAAAACATTACGCTGCAGTCTCTACTTGGGATTCCAAGATATCTGAGTATGGAGCCAGAGTCTTGACCTGGCTTTAGCTCTGTTTAGTAAATACCAAATTTGGGGCGTTGAAGAGCCTGGGCTTAGACCCCAACCAGGATGAGCGTCAGGGGCTGTTGCCTGAGCCGGAACGGGCAAAACCGGGCGATAACGGCAGGATAGAAGCGCTCAGCTCCGACAACTGCCATTTATTTCCCTAGGAAATGCGATTCCTTGGCAGCCCTCGGGACTTGCTGCGCTGGCTCTCCGCAGCGGCACAGCTGGGGCTCCGGGAGCCGGCGTTTTCCCACCTGCCAGGAGGCTCAGCCAAGCCCCGGCCCATCCGCTGCTTACCAAATAAGACATAAGAAAATACAGAGAAAAAAAATAAAAATCAGAAAGGCATTTTCTGCCTCTCGTTTTTCACCTCTGCAAAATAAATCTGTACACAAAAAAACTCTTGGGCATCATAAAAAGACTGCATAGAGGGGCATTAGGCAGGACATGCATTTCTTGGGCAGAATGACTGGATTATTGTTGGGAGATGCAAATAAATTCACATCATGTGCCTTTTTTTTTTTCCCCCTCTCTTTCTTTTTGTACCACCCTCATCAAAAGGAGGAGATAGCGCCGGTACCCAGCTCAGGAATCTCTAGAGCAGATTAAAGAGCCAATTATGCTGGGTTTGGAGAAGCTGCCCTACTGTCCAGCTCAAATCTGCCGTGCTTTATAAAACCCCAGATGAAACACTCGGCACCTCGCAGCCCCCACAACCTCGCTGACCCAGTAAGACCAGTGTATTGCACCCCCAGCACCCCCGTGGCCATGCAACGACCACAAAACCAGCTTCTAGGAGCAATTCCCTTATCTCCTGGGGGTTACGTCTATTCCGATCTACTAGTGGATATTTCTCACCTCCTTCTCGTGACCTGGCATCCCTCCTCGAGGCTCACTGTAGGCACATTCCCTTAGGGATGCAATGGAATCGGCACCGTGGCTCTTTGCTGGGTTGGCCTCTGCGGGTTTGACACAAACTCAACAGAAAAGGGAAGAAAATGAGCGAGAACCCAGGGTTTTTTTTCTAATTATCATTATCCTTGATAATAATAGTATTCTAATTATTATTCTCTTTGATGAGGTTTTGTTTATTTGTTTTGAAAAGGAGGTCTCTGGGGGTCCCAAGGGCTGGTAAACACAAAGAGAAGGCAAAGCAGCGGCTCTTGCAAACGGAGCAAGATTCTCCTCTGCAAGCCGGACAGGAGATCGCCGGGGCATCCCCGCGGCCTCCTGAATCCCAATGGCCCGGCAAACGCGTTTAGTGATGCGGGAGGCATCTCCCTCGGCGCGCCCGCGGTGAAAGGCTCCTCAGAAGGGCTGAATGGCACGAGCCTTCCCCTCCCACGCTCCCGGCCCACGGCAACGGAGCCGCACGTCTTTTGCTCCTGCTGCTAACAAGGCCTGCCTTGGTAGGACTGTTTAATATTTATTCAAAAATATTTGCTGTGGCTGTACTGACGGAATCACCGAGGCCAAACCCGACGTGGGTACGGAAGCACAACACCCCACTCTCCCCAGTAATAATGAAATCCCCAAAACCATCGAGAGGGGGATGAGCTGAGAAGCCAGGATAATTTATTCTGCTGAGTCCCATGCCTGCCAACACGGCTCAGTCTGGCGTGGGATACTCACTGTGAGCAACCAGGCTGGGATTTACAAAGAGGAGGAGGAGTCTAAGTGAATTAGATACCCAGACCTCGCCCCATTCAGTAGGCACTGGCTATTCAGACAGCCCGGGATTAGCTTCCTTCTCCGGTTCGGCTCAGATCCCACCAGTCAGTGTGGGCGAGCAACGGGTTTCCATCAAGTGAGTGGGAAGGAGGGGTTAAGTTAAAAAGGGGTTTTCAGGTAAAGTTAATGGGCAATCAAACAATTAAGAAGAAAGATGCAGGGGGAGAAAAACAATGCTTACATTTCCCACAACAAAATAAATTGCATTTTTGCATACCACACACAAAATAAAAAACAACCCTTAATGCATGCTTTTCTCAATGTTGTCCCAAACAGTCCCTTAGAAGTCTTAATTTTCGTAACCCCTTAGTAGCTGTGTCACTGAACTCTGGCAGCAAGTTTCTCTAAACTTCAGCATCCGCCTGTGCCGGCTGGGTCAATGAGACCTCCGGCACCCGGGGCTTCCCGAGCAGATAGAGGTCGGCCCGGCGCCGTTTTCAAACCGATCTTGAATGGCCGCAGAGATGGGAGCAGCCAGATTTCAAAGGGAGCTGGCCACCTCAGTTTCTGCTCTTTGCTTTTTCTTCTCTGTTCCTTTAAAAGAGCTCTTTAGCTAGGAGCAAGATTCCTATGGAAAGGAGCCATAAAAAAAAAAAAATTTGAATTTTACCTTCTTTTTGATAGAAGAACTGATGTGCCTGCTGGCTCACTCAATTATACGCCACTATTTTTTGAAGTAAGGCAGTGGGACTTTTCAAAGGCATCAACCAAGTGCTCCCAACCTCAAACCTGTTGACAAGTGCATGTAGTGATAGGACAAGGGGTAATGGCTTTTAACTGGAAGAGGGTAAGTTTGGATCAGATATAAGAAAGAAATTCTTCACTGTGAGGGTGATGGAGCACTGGCCCAGGTTGCCCGGAGAAGCTGTGGATGCCCCATCCCTAGAAGTGTCCAAAGCCAGGTTGGCCGGGGCTCTGAGCAACCTGATCTGGTTGGAGATGTCCCTGCTCCTTGCAGGGGGGTTGGACTGGGTGGGCTTTAACGCTCCCCTCCCAGCCAAACCATTCTGTGATTCTATGAAATGCGTTTTGCCAGCATTTGTCAGTCACTGGAGAAACACCACCTTTACACGCAGACGCGTGCCCGACCCATTTCTCTGCTCTGATGCATTCCCAGCTCCACCGGGCATCGCCAGGAGGAATTCAGCAAAAGTTTACAAAAAGCTTGAGCACGGCATTGATGGAAACTGTGCAAAACCATGCCAAAGCCCATGACAAACCGCCTGCCTCGTGCAGCGATGCTGCTGGGTGACCCAGGCTACGAAACAGCTGCGTACGAAGCCCTTCACGGCGGTGCCGGGGGCCAGCTGACCGCAGAAGCGGCACAGGAAGGTGGAAGGTGGCCTTTTAACGGCCTGCGTAACGAGATCAGGATGCGCAGGCGGCCACCCGTGCGGATGCTAAAACAATTAATAATGATTTCCCTGCCGCGCCCAAGGCAGCCGAACAGGGAAGGACAGCGACAGCGCGATGACGGGGATGTGGTACACGAAGCGCATCGGTGGTGAGAACTTGCAACTCAGCTCCATGTGAGCCCTCAAACTTTTGCCGTATCAACAGCCCAAGGGAGAAAACACACCAGTTCAGTGCATCCCCTCAGGCTGGGCTGACTGGTTGGCAAGGTTCGGGGGCTGAGGGCAGGCAGTGCTCCAGTTGTTATCAGGGTGCTGAGCCCCACGCCCCTGTTCGAATCACCCCGTCCCCGCGTGTGCCGCAGGAAGCCACACGTGCCACAGAGCCGGCGGTTGCTATGGTGACTGTGGATTTTCTTAAAACTCCTGCAAAAAGCAGACCGAAGGCCCAAGAAAGCGCAGGAGCAGCAGCTCCTTTGCAGGAAGGTCTTAGGGCCGCGTACGGATGCTGCCCGACACCCTGAGCCGCGACTACCGCCTCCAGCCGGGAAAGTTGTTCCCTTCGAACAGGCCCAGGTTCACCCTTTGGCGGTTATTGCCGTGCCATGGCCAACGTCACCAACGAGGCCTTTGCTGGCTCCTCTCTCCAAGATGCCAGTCCCAGTCCAGCAATTCTATTTATTTTGGCAGCCCCCAAGGGTGATCCGAGGATGCAATTCCTCCCTCAACAGACAAACTGGTTTTAAGCTGAAGCCCTTCTGGTGTGGGATGAACCTTCTTCCCTCCTTGATGTATTTTTTAAAACGCACATCGTTGTTGCAGGACTGGCAGATAGAGGAGCAAAACCCCCGGATTTTCCAGATTACAGCCCAGCACATGGGTAGAGCAGCCCAGACCCCTCAACACGGTGCGACACGGAGCGAGCATCCCAGTCTGGAACTGGGCTAAACCAGCAGCCTAAAGCATCAGCACATTTTTCTGCCAGTACCTAAGGTCAGCTTTGACATTTGATATTTTTAAATGGTGTTTTGTCCCTCTCCAGCCTTCGGGAGCCCGGATAACTCAACAACCCCATCGATTTTCACAGCGGAGTTACGCGGTACCGAAATCTGGCTGCGCCACTCCGGCGTGATTTATAGGGATGCAAGCAGAACATGTCATCGACGGCTTGAAATGAAGTGGCTGGCAAAATCCCCTGGGAATATTTAGTTAGGAGGAGAAACATATAGAAACACAGCTTTTGGAGGCATCTCGCAGTAACTTTCGTTTCCATGGCGACTAATGTTTGTGTTTATATCCAGCCCCAGTGTTTCTATCAGATTTTGCTTCACGGAACAGCTGTTCCCAGTCATTTCACCAAGACGGATGATCCTGATAAGGAGCAAAGTTTCCATTCCACACAAATGCACATTTATTTAATAAAATCCAAATAATTCAAACCCGGAAAAGATCCGTGCTTCAAAAAAAAAATAAAAATAAAAAATTTATTATCAAGGCAGATGCCTGATGGAAAGAGATTGAAAGGGGCCACAGAAGAGCTGCTGCCTAATAAGAGGGTGATAAAAAAACATAATAGAGAATAAATAAAACAACTCCGAAAGTGCTAGTAGCTTTATTAAATTTGGCCATGATCTCTCTATCCCTGGGCTTTATGCACAAGCGTTATGCTGAAAAATGACCTCCCGCTGATTTTGATGGAGCCAAAAATAACGAGGGGCGAGGGGAGCTGCTGGCTGCCCCAGCCCAGAGCCTGCTTTCCTCCCTTCGCTCCGTCCCATCGCTCCGAGAGCGGCCAGAGGAGCCCAGCACAGGCTAATCCAGGCTTTCCCATCCAATAATCCACATTCCTCAAGCATCCCGTCACTGCAGCTTTAATGGAATAGTCCCATTTCCATTTCACCTTCAATACAGAGGTTTTACATTTTTTTTTTAATAGTATGGCTCCAAGTTTAGCTTCTTGGAACAACATTTGAGGCTTATTTTAGCCTCTTTATTAATGTAGTCGCAGGCCAACACTCACAATATGAGCTCCACGGGCGGATCTAGGCTTGGACCAAGCCTCCACGGAGGCTCTGCGGGATCAGCAGCTTTCCCTGGGCTGAGCTTGCGCTAACGAGAGGAGGTTGGTGCCGCAGCCGCCTCTGACATCTTATTCTTTTGGTTTTTCCCTGGAAAGATCAAAGCATCTAAGATATCCGGGTGAGGCCAGGAGGCTCCAGAGGTGCTGGCACATCTGGAGAGGGCACTGGGCTGGTGGCTGCGGCCCTCCTGTGCCCGCATCACGCCACAGGTAGAGGTGGCTCCTCAGGTCCAGTGGTACAAAAACTAAGATGAATCCATCTGCTTTTAGAGACACAGCTGCAGGTCAGTACCCTGCTTCTCTCGCACGGCTCGAACCGTGCTGCCCACTTTTGCCACCGCACGTTAGGGAAGCTGCAAGGAAACGGGGACAACCCAGAGCAGAGCATCAGAAACGATGAGAGGTCTGAAAACATGTTTGCTCTAGGAAAAATAAAAAATCACGCCAGTATTACCCTGCCTCTGGGCTTCTTGCCTTTGCCTTCCCATAGCCCCATCCCGGACCTGCCTAAGCTGTCCCGTGGTCGCTCCATACATTTTCCCATGTGGAGCCATGGGTTTGCAGGAGGTAAGATCTGCTTTCACAAGCTGATGCTCTACTCCTGCAGTCTGGATTGCTTTGTTTTTTGGTTTGGTGTTTGGTTTTTTTTTTTTGTTTGGTTTTGTTTTTTTTGTTTGTTTTGGTTTTTTATTTGGTTGGTTGGTTTTTAACAGGGACCAACAATCCACTCACACAACACGAGGTGCCAGGCTGGGCCCAAACCAGCGGCAGTGGGCTGCTGGGAGAGGAGACGTCCCGCTCCCCCCTCGCTTCTTGCCATCCATAGCTGGAGCGCACGGGCACCAGCAAGGACTAGGGAGCTGCTTATCGTTTTAATCACCTCTAAATCCTTATCGTTTTAATCACCTCTAAATCCTGGCTCATCACACTGCAAAACCTGAAACCTAAGGAAATGATTTTCATTGTTAGCCTGCTTCTTCTTAATTTGAAAGCTTCCTGTGAGTAATTGAAATTCCCGCTCTGCAAAAGCAGAACCCTTATCTACCACCTCGTTTAGTCACATTAAGAGAGATGGGACTTGACTCTGGTTTAGATTAGCTAAATATTTTTCCCTCCCTTCAGAAACATTTCTTGCATTTCGCATCACACAAACTGCTTCAACTTCCCGCCGGCTGCAGAAACACATTGAACTATTTTAATCAGGCACAAGAATCACGTTGAAAGTAACCGTAACACGGCACAACAGGAAACCCCGACTTGCAGACTCCTTCCGAACAAAGATTCAAGTTTTCCTCTTTCCTGGGCTATCAACCAAACTCTAAAAATAAAGTCAGAGACACAAAATTATCCTGCCAAATCTCTCAATTAAGCATCTGTCAGTGCTTCCATCGTGCACCTCCATTTCCGAGGTTCTCTACCTTCGCTCTTCACGTTGCGTCAGGCTGAAACTTGGCACGCGCCCTGAAGACAACGCCGTAACAGTTTGCTTAACAGCAACCTCTTAATATTCCTGGAAGGCAGGCAGCACAGGGAGGATGCATTTCTTGCTCTGTCAGACCCGGTGATGCAAACACCTGCAGCTCCCACGGATTTCGGTTGAAGCCAGCGTTACCTGCAGCACTTCCCAAAAATCAGGCCGCGTGCTCTGCCAGTTCTGTTCCAGCACCAGCCCTCCCCTGAAGCGTGAGGGACGCCAAGTCTGCTCTTCGCTGAGGCCAGCAAAGCTCCTCCTGATTTACAAGAGGGCAACGGAGGGCGAGACAGGCGTAGCGCCTGAACAAAACTGCTTTTTCCCCTACGCAAGGCTTCAGCGCTGGGCTGCCTTTCACACCTCCTCCATTTCCAGCCTGATACCCCAAAAGGTCAGTTCCCGTTCTGCTCCTGCCACCCACACGCTGACTGCTCTCCTCCCTGCACAAGTCCTGGCTCGGCACTGTTGGAAAACCTTCCTTTATTCCCAGTTTTGGAGAAAGCATTGAGTGGAAGAAATGGAAATGAAAGGTTTGCCCATGAGAACCTCATGAAGTTCAACCAAGCCAAGTGCAAGGTCCTGCACATGGGTCGTGGCAATCCCAGGCACAAATACAGGCTGGATGGAGAATGGATCAAGACGAGCCCTGAGAAGAAGGACTTGGGAGTGCTGGTGGACGAGAAGCTCAGCATGAACTGGCAATGTGTGCTCACAGCCCAGAAGGCCAACGGCATCCTGGGCTGCATCAAGAGGAGCGTGGGCAGCAGGTCGAGGGAGGGGATTCTCCCCCTCTGCTCTGCCCTGGTGAGACCCCACCTGCAGTACTGCGTCCAGTTCTGGAGCCCCCAACATCAGAAGGACGTGGACCTGCTGGAGCCAGTCCAGAGGAGGGCCACGAAGATGATCAGAGGGCTGGAGCAGCTCTCCTGTGAGGACAGACAGAGAGTTGGGGCTGTTCAGCCTGGAGAAGAGGAGGCTCCAGGGAGACCTCATAATGGCCTTCCAGTGCCTAAAGGGGCCTACAGGAAAGCTGAGGAGGGGCTTTTGGCAAGGGCATGTAGTGATAGGACAGGGGGTAAAGGCTTTAAAGTGGAAGAGGGTAGATTTAGATGAGACATAAGGAAGAAATTCTTCACCGTGAGGTTGATGAGTCACTGGCATAGGTTGCCCTCTGGACGCCCCATCCCTGCAAGTGTCCAAGGCCAGGTTGGACGAAGCTCTGAGCGACCTGGTCCCGTGGAAGGTGTCCCTGCCCAGGGCAGGGCGGTTGGAATGAGACGATCTTTAACGTCCCTTCCAATCCAACCCACTCCATGATTCTATGAGATGTCCTGCATTTCCCAGAGACTCACCTCCCACTACCACCCAAGGGCTGTGAGGACAACACCGCTGCATCCTCTGCCACTGCTGTGGTTCATCTCTGAGTTCCACACCAAATATTTAATCACAGCCCGCTCCTCACAGCCAACGGTAATCAAAATCCTCCCAACAGTTGGTGCAGCCCCAGGGAAGAGCACTTCATTTATTTATTTCTTCCTCTTGGAAACCAGAAATATTTAAAAGCTAATCTAGCAAGGACTTCGCACGAGCATGCATATCTCCTTTATTATGGTCCTGTTCTGCACAGGACCAGCAATATACAGCTGGAATACACCACCCGTCAGATTTCTCCTTCTTCGCAGAGCGGTAGACGAGGCAATGAGATTCGAGACAGTTTTGCTTTGCAGACTATTTGTTTTTTTAATACTGGGGAAAGTGGGAACATATGCGAGGGGGGATGGGTGGCGGCAGCATTTGTAATGCTTAATTTACTAAAACCACACATTGCACAGCTCTCCCGTCTTCCTTCATTCAGAGAAATCAGCGCTTCGTTAAACCAGCCAGCTTGGATGGAGATCTGTCACAAGGGTTTCAAATGCAGGGAGGGGGGATCCTTTTCCAGAGATACCTGAGGCCAAAAGCATCGTCCTCATCACCGCCTGACCTGGGCAAAACATTCTTTGGCTTCCCCCCCACCTGCATTAAAACATCAGGTTTTTGATGGAGCGGAGCCGGTCACTTCCCACGTGCACAGACCCTACCAGGTACCAAGGAAGATCCTTGGATTTTAATGTCATTTCAGAAATTACACCCAAGCTTTCTCTTCCAGTATTAAAACCGATGAAATACATGAGACTGAAACAGGTACAAAATGAACAGGATTAGGTCTTGTTTGAAAACTATTTAATTTATAGTCTCTTAGTATACAAATTATTAAGAAAGAAAAATACCTATTGCCTCCCAAACGTCACCGTACCCACCCGACTTCCTTCAATCTTTGAATGGATTTACCAGCGCCAGGGGCAATCTCATTTTCTAGAAAACCTGTTTTACTGCCTAATATTCCAACCAAGTCTATGGCTGATCACTTAAATAGGCTTTTACCAGGCAGGGGCAGGCTGCACGTCTCATTTCCCTCAGACACCCTGCAGCAGGCTCTGTGCGTGGGTGGGGAAGAGGAGAAATCGCAGCAAGCGGAGCTGCGTCGCTTTCTGTCAAATTAAAATTGTGATTAATTCCAAAGCGGTGCTGTTTCCCGAGATATTTTAAAGTTGTTTAATTTCAATAATTGCGGCATGCCTGAAGATGCGATGGGATGAGAGAAACGTCGCACCCTTGGCGCGGATGATGCTGAAGGGACGAGCCATTTCGGAGGAGGGATAAAAGCCCTCGCTCCAGCCGCGGTCCTGAGGGAAGAGATGCTCCTGGCTGAAGGGGCCCTGGCTTGATTCAAAGAGGCTGAAGAAGCTGAAGACCTAACAATCAAAAGTTGTCCTGGACATTTCACTGTCTAATCGATCATTTGCAATGTTTACTGATGAAAGAGTGATAAAACCTCTGCTTTGCCTCCGTAGGAATTGAATGCATTGATTGCTCCTAACACACCTAATCTGTATGTACAAGCACACAGCGGAAGAGGTTGATCCTTCGACACATATACCGTGCATCGATTCCCTCATTTTAATTTGCCACCCTGCTAGCCTACCCAGAACATCACACGCACGTATCGCCCTGACACGGATATGTCGGAATGGAAGATGTAGGATATTCGAGGTCTGATCCTGCAAATCTTACTCAACAGTCACCCAGACATAAATAATCTGTTCAGTTCATGCTAGGAGGACCAAGAAGTGACTGGCATGCAGCTCAGAAGGACTTTCACTGGAAAAAGGAGATACCAAAAACCAACAGGCAGATGCTGAAGCCATGCTGGCTGCGAGGAACAGAACATCACTCTTGGGTGCCTCCAACAGGGACATCCACTCCAGGGTGGATCATCTTTAATATCATTTATTAACTTTCCTGGATATCTAAGCAGCAAGTAAGCTTATCATCGCATAGCGCAAATAATTTTATTGGGGGATTGACATCCTGGGAGTCAACAGCTTGCAGGCAGCAGAACCAGGGTTTTTTGGCTGTTTAGTTTGGCATGTGGCTCTGTGCTCTTGAAAAATATTTACATTATTGAAGGTTCACTTTAGATTTCATCAAGGCTTAGCCATGGCATCCGGCAAATCATCTGGAATTAGTCAGAGAGGAAAGTCGTGCCGCATGAAACAAAGGGATGCTGAAAATTAGCCTTGAAACCGAGAATTTCTGTTGGGAACCGGGAATTATCCTGCTACACCCGAACAACTCAGAGTCACAGCAATAATTGTCTGCTGTCTTTAATGGCATTTCCACAGTTTCTGAAAGAGAGTGGGATTTTCACAATACAAACCCTTCCTCAAGCACGTGAGCCTACTGTTATCAGCATCACGTGTGCTGTCTGTGTGAGCGCGACGTGGATCTAGAAACATGTAATTGGCCAAATTATTGACTTGGGAGAACAGGAACAACTCCAGAGGTGAGATCTAACACAGATATATTTAGGGACATTTTTCAAGCTTTGTTTTGCCCTGTTAGATCAAATCTCCTGTGGTCTGCAGAGTCAATAAGTACCAAGAGGTAATTAAGACATAGTAGTTACACAGCATAGGAGGGGATTTGTTTTTTTAAGAAAAGATAATTGCCAACTAAAGTTCTAAAAAGTTTAATTACAAAGCTGTCAAACTACAGGATCAATTAAAAGGAGAAAACTTGACTTAGAAGAGATTTACAAGTCATTTTCTGGTGAGAAAGCAGGTCATTCGTCGTGAGGAAAAAGGTGACAACTTGTTTTGAGTGGGGTCACTGCCTACTACAAGGACAGACGAACCCACACCAAGAGGAAACAGCTTTGCTGGAAAGCAGATGCTGAGAAACAACCCGCTCACTGCAACGGGCAAGTTAACAGCTGCGCTTTGATGGGCTGCATCACACCTTGGGCTAAAGCTGGTGAGATGTTATGGTGGGGGACACTTTGGACGTAGGCTAAAGAGCAATTATCAAACCCAAACACTGCTAAGTAGACTTTGAAAGTTCCTTTTCTCAGGAAAACTGTATCCAATACCCCTGTCTGTTATTTACCCAAGGAGTAGCACACTCTGCACAGATTCATCTCCCCTTTCTCCTGTTTTTTCTCTCCACGCCAAAACCAGGGGTCCTTAAAGAGGACTTCTGAACTGCTCCCATACTTCACTTGGCTCCCAGACACCCTTGCTTTTATTGTAGGAGTAAAGGCATGTGGAGTACCCTGGAAAATAAAACTCTCCTGCAGAAGAGGATGCTCACGAACATCCACTCACCCCACACCACCGAGATACCCCAGTTACAACTTCCCAGCACGAACAGTTCTGTGGTGGAAGTGAAAAGCAACTTCAAATTGCAGCTCTACATTTTATCTCACCTGCCAGTATCTTCTTCAAAATTCAGATCAGAGCTCCAGCCTGGAGTAATCTGATCGGAGCGAGAGAGGGGAAGCTCTGCCAGCACGCTGTGTTGCTGCTCCTCGTTCCCACCACCTATTTCCCATTAATTAAGCTGATAGCTTGTGTTCCCTGAGTCAATAGAGAACAAGGGCAAACAAAGGATCAGGCAGAACACACGGAGCCTTCAATAGGTGTATTATTAGAAACCGTCTCTCCCCACCTCCCCCAGGCTGCCTCCGCATCTCCGTCAGCAGAGGATTTCAACTAGGGAAGGGAAGAGCAGGAGGAGGTGGGGATAGAGGGAGAGGAAAATGGCTTTTCCTCCTTGGTTGCACACCCAGCACATGCAGAAGTGTTTTGCACGTGGACACTGCATTAACACCTTGCTTTCATTTAGCTTAAGCCACACACATTCCCTCCTATCCACACAAAAAAAATAAAAAGAGAAATGAGGGGCTTTGCTAGCGGGCACCCAAGCCCAGAAAGACGAGATTGTCCCAGTGTGAGCTGGCCTCTGGGCTACAGAAAAGTGGTCTTGTTCCCTCTTCTTCTAGAGACTGAACTGGGGGGGTGAGGAAGCAAAAGCAGGATTTTCAGGGCCAGCTCTTTGGATATTGATTGCTGTGATTTCCTCAGTAACTCCGCTTTGGGAATCTATGAAACCATCTTTCGCAGCACAGGCAGGGTCCACGAACTACTCTGCAAAATTACTGTGAAGCATACCAGACATCATACTTGCTTGTCCAGAATATCTTACTTTAATGCTAGTTTTATAAGCAGAGACACGTAAAACCCTCCCCTCCTTGTCACTATTTTTAATTTTGTTCCTCTGCCGGTGGTTTTTTATGTGCTGTTTGAATCCAGGTGAGCACGTGAATCTCTATGGGCCTCTGTGGGTTTCTCTCTCCGTGCAGCTTGTCTCAATTACCAGTGATGCATTTTCCTCCTCTCCATTTTACATCACGTGTGTTACCCAATAAAGGTGAGTAACAGCGAGATCTTTTATGGCTTCCTTCCTCACCTGCTTTAAATTCCATCCACACTTTCAAACCAAGGGGGAAAAAAAAAAAAAAAAAAAAAAAAAAAAAAAAAGTCTGTCTTTGTGCCTATGAGTCTCCCAAGTCAAATCTCAAACTAATAAAACCGACCGATCAGAGGGATCATAGAATCACAGAATGGTTTGGGTGGGAAGGGACCTTCAAAGGCCATCCAGTCCAACCCCCCTGCAGGAGCAGGGACATCTCCAACCAGATCAGGTTGCTCAGAGCCCCGGCCAACCTGGCCTGGAATGTTTCCAGGGATGGGGCATCCACCGCCTCTCTGGGCAACCTGGGCCAATGTTCTGTAACCCAGCTACTCTGGAAGGCAGAGCTCAGCTTTCGGGCAGCTGCTAACGGGCCATGGCCATCCGATTTCACCACCAAGGTGCTGCAAGGCTCTCTGGCCTGATAACAGCAGGATGCTGTGCACAGTTTAGGTCGGGGAAGGACAAGGCAGAGACAGGAGGGCCCCCAGAACGATGTTTTACAAGTCATTACGATGTCACAGCTGCACATTAGGAAAGAGGTGCAATTGGCCCGCTAGAAAATTAGGTGTTCAGAGAAAATTGCACTCAGACAGATTCTCCTGAAGTGTGGTGAGGTATTTTTTTTCATGCAGTAGGATACAGGGGAACCCAGGGTGGGCATGTCGACACGAGCTGCGTGCTGCGGTGCTGCAGCTGTCAGCACTGCAGGGGTTGGTGCTGCGGAGCAGAGAGCAGCCCTGGCATTCAGGCTTCTTGTGAAGCTATGCAGTATTTAATTCACTCCTTCCTAACCACCTCAGTCACTCAAATTATATAGAAGTTGCATTATACCCTCACATATTAATCTCATTTATTACGGTTTTGCCTAGGAACACCACTGTGATCCAGTTCCTGCTGCACTTCATATACCAAAGGAGACAACAGACCCAGACCCCCAAATTTTATAATTTAACAGGGTGTGAAGAGCCCGGCAAACGAAAGGAATTAGCAGTGTCCCAGTGGCAAAGACTTGGTGTGACTCACATGCGCCCATGTGAGAGAAAAGCACCTCCAACCATGTTGGGGTTCAAGATGTGAGCTCCCAAGAACAGCAAGTTCACTTCTCAGCCTTAACCCCATCAACCCCCAAGGCTAAAGAGAACCTCACTTATTCAAAATCTCGCTCGTTTCCAGGGCCCTTCGGAGGAGGGATTTAAGGCAGGGGTGTCCAAAGGCCATCAGGCTACAGCCAGAATTCAACCCCACTTTTTCCCTGTGACCTTTTTAGATCCCTGATAATAAGTGGATGACCTTGTATTTCGCACGGACAGGCAGACACACTTGCTGTCATCTCCCCCAGTCCTCAAGGTCCTCAGCTCCCGTACGTCTTTAATTTCAATCATGTGTTTCATCCACTGGCTTTGTCATGATGATTCCCAAAAGCTCAGCCCAAAGTTCACCAGAGGAGAACTGATGGAGAAGGATGCTGTTTGCCGCTGCACTCGGAAGGAGCACAGGGCAGGTGAGCAGCTGAACGCTGCTGCCGTGAACGGACTGATCTGGGTAAATAGCAATGCGATGTCAGTAGGTTTATGAGAAATATTACAAGGGATGAGTCATTCTGAGAATGGAACAGAGGAACTGGAGACTGGATGAGGCTCTGAGCAACCTGATTTAGTCGGGGATGTCCCTGCTCCTTGCAGGGGGTTGGACTGGATGGCTTTGAAGGTCCCTTCCAACTCTAACCATTCTGTGATTCTATGAACACAAGGACATCTCTGCATGGCAATGCCATCCTGCTGTATCTTTTTTCCAGCTGATTCTATAATCACCCTTAATCAGTGCATTGGGGAAAAGCTTTAGGATCAGTTTTTAGAAGATCCAAAGCCCTCACTCCACCGCAGACACAAACCAGCTCATTTCCACTGCAAATGGGCTGGGTGATACCCGATTTTGAATCGAACCGACCTTATGCCTCTACCTCGAGACACTTCACATTAATTTGTTATTTAATAGAAGAACTTGAACATAAGCAGACAGATTAAAAGCCAGAACTTAATTAGGAAGCCTTTGAAGAAGCAAGGGCTACTTTGGCTGCTAGCCATGTTATCCCACAGCCCAGAATTTCCCCAAGGAGCTGCTACTCTCATCATCCCTCAGACCTGGAGGGATATTCATTGTCATCTGTCCACCATGAGCCACCTTTGCTCTTCTCATGCCTTGCAAGTGGGTTTAGTCTTTCCAACAAGGAAACTTTTTAGAGTTTTAAACCAGTTTATTCTTCAGAGTTCCATGCGTGTTGATTTGCCTACGCAGCCATCCCTCACCGTAAAGCAGACAGTTTGCTCTGTTTAAGAGGCATAAGCCATGGTGATATCGGAATGCAACTGGAACGATCAGACTTCCCTTCAAAAGATGACACAAACATGACTGCGCGCAGATCTCGCTGCTCGCAAACGTGGGAGCACAAGGACAGTTTCCCTTTGGGGAAGCCAGTCCTGCAGCTCTTATCTACAGCAGACCAGGACGGCCGGTGCCTTCAAAGAGCTTGTTGCTGTGGTGTTTGAGATGGTAAATAAAGTCTTGGTGGAGAAACATTTCCCGCCCCGTTGCACTCCTACACGTATTTGGAGAGCACTGATCCTGCTGCAAACCTCGACATCAGACGATGCTCCGCAGTGCAAACACCCCAATGCAGCCCCCACGTGTTGTCTTGACGTGGCTGGAGAGCTGCTAGAACCTCACCTAAGGAATTTGAGGGCATTTTCTCACAAAAATTTATTGGCTGGAAGGTGCTGCTATTGGTCCTGCAGAGCAGCAGGTAGCACAGGATGAGAAGGAAGGAGAATTGCGACTTCTCATCCTGCCTGCCTATCATCATTAAAAAAAAAAAAGTTAATGAAATGTGTGATTTTCTTTCTCTACAGCCAGAATCCCACTTCTGATTAAATTTATATGCTTGACAATTCTCAGCAGATCTCTGAGGAATCAATGGTTATTACCCAGAGAGCCGCAGCTCTCTACAATTAGTGTTAAAGGGAGTGCAAGTTTCTTCCTGCACAACATAACTGGGAAGATGCTACTTCTGCGAGGGCCTTTACAAACCATCAACGGCTCCCAGGAGAGCACTAATCATTTTCTACGTGTCCTTATCCGCTTAATCCCATTATAAAGATTTGTAGCATGAAAGCCGACCGCTCATAATCCCAAGCTCCGATAGAAAGCTGGAATAAAAGGCAAATGACATTTAGGAGGAGAAAAAGGTACATTCTGCGTGCAGTGCCTGGACGCTTGATACCATTTTTTTCGGTAAGAACACTAATGAGGGAATAAGAAAAAAAGAGTATCTTCAGAAAAAAACAGGAAGGAGTAGTTACAGAGAGATATTACCCAAAAAGTTTACACCCAAGGTCACCCGACTTCACATATCAAACACTAAACCTCGGACCATCATCCGGCGCACGGGGACAGAAATGTTTGTCCTTGATAGTCTTGTCATCACAGCTGATAAAACATTTTGATGACTTTTGGGGAATTTCCATGCCCTGCCTGAGCTGGAGCACGGAGGCCAGGATTGTCCCCATCCTGCAGACATGGCGAGGCTTGACCTCCGGCTGCTCGCCCAGTGCCACCGCTGGAGACCCAACTGGAGACTCCCAGCTCCCGCAGCTCCGCTCTAACTAGCTGAATTGAGTTAAAAGGTGCCTGCTAACAGCGTATTCAATTGAAATCTCATTACCCAGAGCTCTGCCAAGAATTTATTCAAAAGAGAGCCTTCACGAGGATCTTTGTCAGTAGCTCGTTGAAAGGGAATCTCTTCTGGGGTCAGATACTATTTTATTCCAGTGGAAACCTAACAAAAATGGACTTTGCTAATAATAGGGTCAGTCCTGCCATGATGAAATTAGATCTCCTCTAACAAGCTAGAGCTGACATTAAAAGCTGTCTTACTCTAGGAGAAGCTCTAGCCCGCTGCCCACGTTATGAAATTAGTGTTTTCATACACCAGCTATGCCATTAAATAAATTTTAAATAATCTGAACACATATTTAGAGCCTAAAACAAAAGCTTGCAACCATTCTTCAGTTTGTGGACCTTCACAATTTTCCATCAGCATCCTTCTTATCCAAACCCTGAAGATGCTGCAGATGACCACCAAGGCTCCCAGTGGTCTGCAACCAAACCTGAAACCACCAGTTGAGGTCTACATAGCGCTCAGCCTCAGCACGAGCAGGACGAGTCTTCACGCCACGTACCCAAGCAACGCAGCCAGGATGTCCAGGAAGGCACAAGTATTAGGATTAGGACCCAGAGATTTAAAAAAAAAAAAAAAAAAAAAACCAACAAAAAACCACAAACTAGATTACCCGAGTTTGATTTTAATAAAAATGTAGGTGGCGTGTCCAGGCTATCCAGCTGCGCAGAAATCTGGAGGAAGCTCTGATTGTGTTCTATCATTAACAGATACAAGCTGGTTCTGATTTTGATTGTGGGAGAATAAAAGTCAGGGCTTAATTCGCCAAAGCAAAGCTCAAGCTGCTTGAACTTGAAGATGCTTTTTCTTAGGGCATCAAAACTCAAACACTCTGGAGCAATTTAGGATTTCATTTACCATCAACAGAAAGAGATTCTAAGACAGTCAGGTTTGTTTTCTAAATACAACATTTAAAGGCCTGAAAATGCCAACTCTTCATTCTTCACTGGCTTAAACAGCAACCAGAAGAGTCGCACAGATAAAGATCTTGGCTTGCTGCAAGTGTACAAATACCTGCTGTTATCTAGGCGCCAGGCTGTAAACGCCAACAGCACCAACGCGTCCCCTGCTGAGCTGCGAGCCGGTGCCTCGGTGGCACGGCGACACAGGGATTGGTCACGGATACCAGAGCGGGGAGGTTTCTGCAGTCTACCCAGTCCCACCTCCTGCCCCAAAGCTGGGGGCCGCACCCCCAGAGCAGCCTTGACACAACCATTCGGAGACCCTGCGGCGTCCGTAGGTAGCACATCCCTGCGTCCCGCTGTCCCGGCAGGCACCAGATCTTCACCCAAACCTGGCCTTGATGTATCTGTGAGGAACCAAAGGGAGTAACGACTTCCCACACAGCACTCCTCCCGCCCTCTGAAAATCGTATTTTGCTTTTTCTCCTAGCAACAGCACTGCATGGCTGAGCCATGTTTTCATTGCACTCTAGGATGGATCCCAAATACTTTTAGCACACTCTTCTGCCAAGGTCACGGTTCCCCATTTTGCAGAGTTGATTTTGCCCTGCTAAGGGAAAAGCTTTACTACACTTCATCCGGAATTCTCTTTGCGCAGAGCGGCGATGCAATGAGCCAAGGTCAACCAAGTCACAATCCCACCTTCCAGAGCGCTTGCAACCTCTTCCACCCCCCTATCATTTGCAAGTTTTGTAACTGTACCCTCTGTTATATCATCCAAACCGCTAATGAAGATAAACAGTGAATGGAAGTGGATCCTGGAGAGAGCATCAAAACCCAGGCTGAGCACAGGCAATAATAACCCACTTTTATTTCTGGTAATAGCATCTCCTGTGAGTACAGCGATATCCAGCATACTGCCAAATAGCCCAGGATCAGAGAAACAAAACTTCATTTCTTTGTTTTACCAAAAGAAATCAAGCTTTTCAGCTGTGGTAAAACCACACTCATTTTGCTTAACATAGCAACTCCAAAATGAAAAATTTAGGGCTGGTCCTCAAAGACATAAAGATGATTCCAACGTACCTTAAGATGGAATATGAGCTGTTTAAACACCAGGGGTGGGTCTGGACCTTCCATAGGTGTTGTCTGTGTTACAGCATAGTCCCAAGTGCCTCCTGGCTCCTCTACTTTTATAGAAAAGCCCTTTTTTTACCCACCTCCCAGGGAGCTGCTGCAGCCCATTCCCATCGTTTCCCGCTGAAAAGAGATCTCACCTGCCAGCTGAGCCGACCTCAGGAGAATTGCCATTGAGGGCTTGATAGGAATTGCCTGGGTGGCCTGACTACAAGCCTGGGTTTTACAATCTTGAGATGATGCGTTAGCTAGAATGTCAGGTAGGTCACCAATTCCAGTATTTTCCAAGTTGGGAATTGGAGAGAGACCCCAGTTTGGAGTCCAGACCTGGCTTTTTATTGGAGCTATACATCATTGCTCTGATGGTAAGACAGGGAAGAAATACTGCAGCAACCACAGCAAGGCCGTTCTTGCTTGCTTCAGCTCTGGCAACGTGTTTTGGTATGGGATCTCCCAGGAGCAGGGGCAATTTGGTGTCCAACTGGATTATGGTTTCCCACCTGAAGCCCCTTTGCACACCTTGTGTTCCTCCCTTTGAGGAGAGCTAAAGACTGCCGGATGACTAAGGGCTGTTATAACAATAATAATGAAAAAGCCCATCAAGTTAAAACAAAATTTATTCGCTGGCCCAGCGGTTTTGCCAGCAGCAGCTCTGGGGGCAACGGGGATTCAGGAGCACAGAGATCAGCCTCTGGTTTTCTGTACCCTGCAGAGAAAGCAGAGTGCCCGCAGCAATGCAGAGAGGAGAGGAACAAGGAGCTTCTGCACCTTGTTCTGCAAGGACTCCTCAGTGGCCAGTGCGGCCCAACGACTGCTGGGCTGTGGATGCTCTACGAGGCCAAGCAGACTCCTCGCTGCTGAAATCCACGGGCACTGGAAGGTGCGATCCCAAAGGCATCCTTGCTCTGACCATCTTATTCTTGGCTTTTACGTCTGTTTTATATTTATATTTATCTTTTTTTTTTTTTTTTTTAATGTGGCGACCATCTTCATGAGGAGCCAAATGGAGATCGAAGGAGAAAATGCCATCGGTCCTTTGCTGCCTCGTTACTACCTGCATGAAACCTGACGTTCACCAAAGATTTGCATAACCCGGTCCCAGCACAGAAATGAGAGTGGATATAGGGACACGCTAAGAGCCCCAGGACCTGCAGACGCACCACCAGAATGCCTCAGACGACAGCGTCCCGTCGTGCAATAGATCCAGGCGTGATGAGACGCGGAAGAGCAAATTGCTCCATTGGAACTGCAGCAGGAGTTTGGCCACCAGCCATGAAGTCTTTACACAGCTGATTGAAAGTCACTGCGGTGCCGCCAAAATTACCGACAGACAAATCGACGCCTGTCTCCCCCAAACTCAGTGTCACCACTGCCTGACAGAAGCGTGCAAGCGAGCAGCATGAGCCCTGTGTGCTGCTCACCTCCTGCGGCTCACCCACCTTCACGCAGACCAAGTTCTTTGTGAAGACTTTTCTCTTAGCAGCTCAGCTACACCTGCGACAGCAAGAGAGCCTAAAAATAGGGTTTTTCTCCCTGCTGGATGAAAATATTTGTGGAAGAATAAGAAGATGAACAAATGATGTGAATTGCTTAAACCCAAGACCTAGCAGTGCTACCAGAGTTCCTCCTCGAAGCCCTGGTAAGTGCAGAGCATTCTGCTGTGGCACATGCCATCAGGACTTTCACAGCCCATTCACGATCTGCTAGCAAAGAGATGACACTGAATTTGATGTTAAAATGACAAAAGCAGACCAAAAAAAGTGCCATTTTTAGACTACTTACCATCATAATAGAGCCATACAGGCCAAAAATATCTCATACTGCAGAGGGGGAATTAAAAATTCTCATCACGACTCCCTGTGAAGTGGCTCTTAACGATTTCTGCCGTGACTGGACATGGATTAGGAAACATCATGCATCCTCTTTGGCCAACGCCAAAGGGCAAGTACTGCACAAAAGAAGATTAGCCGCAGTGGCACCCAGCATCTGGAAGAACTGCGGCTCTGGCCGCGGTTTTCAATCCAGCTGGGATTATCCGTGGCTGTTTCAGACATGGAAAAGCCAGTCTGTGATCCCAGCGGATGGCTCTCCACATCATTCCACTTCAAGGGAAAACGTGAAGGGCTCACCAGGTTCGGGGCCAGCTGCTTTCTCTCTCTGTGGCAGGTTGCCTGTCCAAACACCTTGCTCAGTTGGCACAAGGAAATGCGCGATTCTGCTGCTTCAGATTTAAAAAAACCCACCAGTTTTAATAGCTACGAACCTAGATTCTTCCACAAACTTTAAAGAAGCTCTAGAGAGGTTGCTTGATTACACGGAAAAGGGCAAGATGTTGAAAGAGAGACTATTAACACAGAGCTAGATAAAGAACACCAGCTTTGGGCTCCCTTGCTGCCGCGAACGGCTGCCGCACACCATGTTGTGCTTCAAGCTGTGATCAAACACATCCTGGGCAGTAAACCAAGTGCAAATGCTGTTTTGAGGACAAAGCATCAAAATTCAGATACATTCCTGGAATGTGTCAGGAAATAGCTGTTTTTTCAAGCGCGATTTCTTGCAATCGTGTAGCCCATACAGGACAAGGAGGTGAGGTGGAAGCCCCTCCAGATGATCCCCATCCCAATGCGTGGCTCCCAGACAACACCGACCTGTTACGCTAGGAATTAATGGCAAGGGAATTACCTCCTGGCAGCTACAAGGCTGCGAGTTCAAGTAAAACAACAATGCAGGGTTTTATCCTTCATAACAAGCTGCTCCGAAGTCTTCCAGACTTCGATCTCCGTTAGTAGGTCCTTTGTATGACCTAGTTGCCCCACAGCTCCTTGGCCTTGTCCAGCAACCCCTCTCCTTTCTACCTTTTCCAAAATACCAAGTATCTTGGGTAGAAATAGATGAAACCTAGATTCACCCTGACAAAACACCGAAACAGTTTGGGTCTTTATTAGAGTAGATTTTGTGTCTGTTAAGTTGGTCAGGAAACATTAGGAGGGTTGACTTTCTTCTACGGTTTCAAGGACCCAACAAGAACTGCTCCCCTCCACCCAGCAGCTCCCAACCTACACGAAAACAGGAGCTCAAGGAGCTGCAAAGTAACCAGATTTCATCTTTCTTATGAACGAGAACTGGCTGAGCTGCAGCTGGAGGCAAGTACTCAAGCTCTTATGAAAAATCCCCGACGCAAACGTAATTCTCTGGCCTTTACAAAGGCCTTTTGGGCTTTAGGTCATCCTTAAAAATGCTGTAATGATTGTTATCATCAACATAGTCAGGCATGAAACAACTAAACTATTAAAAGGGAAGAGAAAAATAACACATCCCAGCATTGCAGTGACTTTGCAAATCCCCCAACTCTTGCTAACAGATCTGATGACAACCTGGCAGCTTTTCTGGCCGCTGGCTGCTCTGACCCCGGTAGGGGAAATGCTGGAGGAGCACTTACCCAGCTATAAAAGCCCTATCGCTCCGATCATATCTGGAAGAAGAGGAATGTGGTTTAAGATGCATCAGTAACCTCCTTGTAAACCAAACAACAGACATACTCAGTTTAAAGCAAGCCTTAATAGCAAGTCCAGCATTGACTTTGATCTGCTAACAGGAATAAAAATGTCTCGACCTGCGTTGTCTCTGCTGGGATTTGATGTTGATTTATTCCACTGAAAAACATGCCCATGTTCCCAACACAGAAGGAGTAAAATTGCAGAGGGCACCGTCGATGCCACATGCTGTTTAGGCCTTCAGAGAAGGACTGCAGAAGCTCGTGTGCCTTATTCACTAGTAGGAGGAGACATTTTGCTTCACAACTACAAATTTATGGCTGGGTAGAGACCAGCCTGCTAAACAAGCGCATCTCAGGTGCTTCATAACCTTGAACGTGCTGAGTTTTTCTGTGGCTGATCAACCTTATCCACCCACCTGTCGCTGATGTGCGTTGTTAATGCGCAACGGCTCATACCCACCAACTGCTGACCTGATCCTCTCCTGTGAGGAGAACCAAACGCCGCTGTCGTTAGCGGTCCGCTCCCGATGGGCGATGTCCAGCAACAGCCGCAAGCTGCAGTTACCGGGGAAAAAAGCTGAGGCCATGGAAAGGTAGAAAACAGTGCAAAGGAAATAGTTGTGTGCCGTGGAGTTACCGAGCAATAAGTAAATGTGCAATGGTTCAGGGTGAAAGAACAAGGAGGTGCAGAAATAATTGGGAGGGTGTAGCACCCCTGACCCATCGGAGGCAGAAGCAAATGGTGAAGGGAGTGTGTGGGAGGGGTGGAGAAAGAAAAATTGCATTGGGGGTTAAGAGAAACACAAAAATTTTAATTTTTTTTGTTCTTTCCAAGTGTGGAATACAAAAAAGGATCCTTGTAGGAGGCTCGAGGGGCCTCTGGAAATGCCGTGGGATCAGATTGCTGACAGAGGAAATAGATGTTGCTGAAATATTAAGAATGTGCTGCCTTGGTATTTGCGAAGAGAGATGGGCAAGAGAGAGGCTGCAACTGTGACCCCGCAGGGGAGGGAGGAAGGAATAAATTCCAGCTCAAGGAATGAAATGCAGAGCATAATTCAGCATAAAAAAATCTCTCAGTGAAGCCATTGCCCTTGCCGCAGCAGCCGTAGCAGTGAGTTGTCCTAAACAGCAAACTATTATTAACTAAGAGTTGCTTATTCCGGAATTATTATTAAATAAGACAAGGCAAAAGTGAAGCAGTCGCATTCTTCGGGTGCAAATCAAGCATGGAGCATTGCAGAGGGCTGGCTGCAGGACCCCCAGCACCTGGGGCAGCCTCGGACCCCGAGCCTCGGCTGGCGGGCCAGGGCCACCAGACCATCCCACCGGATCGTCCCACTGGACTGTCCCACCGGACCGTCCCATCAGACCGTCCCACTGGACTGTCCCACCGGACCGTCCCAGCAGACTGTCCCACTGGACTGTCCTACCAGATTGTCCCACCAGACCGTCCCACTGCTCTCCAGTGAAGGAACATCGAGCAAGCTTCAGAGAGAAACATCCAAAGCAGAGAGAGTTATCAGAAGCAAGCAGAAATCTCTGCAGCTTTGGAGATTGCACCTGTCACCAGAAATAATTGGAGCTGAGACTTGCTTTCCTTCTTTTTTCAAATTTTTTCTTTCTTTTTTTTTGTCTAGCAGCTGTTTCTATAGGTGATGCTGGCAGCATAGGTCTGGAGATAACTGCAGGCTACTGATGTGCTCCTCCTGCTCGGCCCAGCGCTCTGAAAAGCACAAACAAACGCGATCAGCACATTTTTTCCAAAGGGTGAAAGATTCATTTCAAGGGCCCTCAGATCTCAGGAATATTTACACTGCTCAGAACAAATCTTGCCTGTGTTGACATAACAAGCATATTCACTTTATTTATGATTATTATTCTATAAAAATTCAAAATCACTAGATTTCACCCAGGCAAACTGAGAAAAACGCTGGTGTAAGAGGAAAGGCATAAATGAGGGAGCGGAAAGAGGATGGAGAGGGACAGAAAAGGAAATGAAGATATGAAATAAAAAGGACAAGAAAAAGCCCTTGTCTAAGGCTCAGGAAATGAGTTGGCTTCTCGGAAATATTAGTACAAGAAAAGAGCTGGGACAGATATGGATGACTTAGGAAATCACAAAACCCATCAAGGAAAATAAGAAGGTTCCTGACATTTGAGGCGTCATGAAACACGACGAGTAACAAAGGGAGCGTGAATCAAGGCAGAAAGGGCAGAGAAAACAGAGCGGAGTTCACGTGCAGAACGGGATTTTCTATTATCTGAGTAGAAAATATTAAATCAGAGGCAACGGCCGAGCACCGGGCTGTACATTCACCCCTCCTTCCCCAGGCACCACCGCGGCTGGTGTACTGCTCCCTGCATCGCACGGTGGAAAGAAACATAGAAAAACTGGGATAATTTAGGGAAAAGTGATTAATCCTGGAAGAAGGGCTGCTCGGCAAAGCAGAATAAACACACAGACCTGTGTATCATGTTTGGATAACCAGAGGAGAATGCTCTCCCATGATTTATCTGCCTAGAGTGAAGATCTTTTGGAATTTTGGGTTTTTTTTGATCCTGAGTGCCTAGCATCAACGTTTCAGTGCTGGTGCAGGTTATTGTCCATAGGGAGCCAGGTGAGCAAGCCCAGCTGCAGTTTTGAGCATCCTTGTGCAAAATGGTGCTGTCATGTAACGCGAGTCTTCCACGTTAGACGTTGTTTTCAAAACCGGCGCTTTGGTATTGCAGAAATGTTCCCCAAAACAGCCCTGCTCCACTTCTCCTCTCCCTTTGTGCTGAGCCTGGCACTTTGCTCACTTCAGCCCCCGCGAAGCGAGCCAAGAGGTGGAAAGGGCAGAACGAGACGTCGCTCCTGAAAATTGGCTGTTGAGTTTGAACACAATTCTGCAACTCTTGGAGCTTGTTAGAGACTTGCAGGGTCAAAAGAGAAAGCGCCAGAAAACACATTCTCTGCGGTGATATTCGCTCTGCTGCGGTGGCCCAAAGACCTGAGCGAGGAGGAGTGGTGGGGATCGCGTCCCTGGCAATGGGGATTTCTCTAGGAGGACCTGGTGACGGAGCCACACACGCGTGGAATCTCAATAAACGGCAGGACAGAACAGGCATGGCTTCAGGTGGGCATTCACAGAGGACCTGTGGGGAACACCTGTGTGGGTCTTCGCCCGGGTTCAGCTGCCATGAGCTGAGCCAAGAGCCCAGCCGTTTCTCCGGTACCGGTGGAAAAGCAGGGCAACCCCAGCACCGTGGCTGATGATGTGGGAGAACGCCAAGACTCCTTCCTTGGAAAAAGGAAATGCCTTTTTTTAGCAGTAAAAGCTATTTGCAAATAACACAGCAAACTCAGTTAATCTGCTCAAAGGGACAAAACACCTGTTTTGAAAAGGACACCAAATAACTTCCACTGGTTTTATCAGAGGGTCAGAAGTTCACGTTTTATCTGTGGTAAAGCAATTTCTTCTAAAGATACCAGAGCTTCCCCAGCGGTGACACCAGTCTTACAGGCTGAATAGAAATAGCTGGCTAGGACACCCCATAAACACATACAAATCCTGGTTTAGATGCGCCATGAATCATACTCTTTATCCCTTGGGCATCCTTCCTACTTCCATTATCACGTTCTTATTCTAACAG
>WHYT01017484.1:627733-637835 GCA_009806455.1 Tetrax tetrax
AATAGCAAGAAACATCAGATTTCTGGTAATAAGACACCACAGCGTGCCCTCTCCTTCCTTTATTTCAGAGGTGCTCTTTGGACGGCCATCCAACACAGCGAACAACCTCTTCTCTCATCGCCCATTTGTTCTCTCAACACACTCATGATCAGCCTCTGAAAACAAAATTCAAATGGAGTTACCTACTGGTACATCCCACTCACACAAGTAATCCGAGGGAAATCTTGCTAATTGGGGTAATGGCAGGCTGCACCTCCTGGTCCCAAATCATTTTTGGTGGGGTCACGGCAGGCTTCAGGGGCTTGCCAGCTATGAGTCTGGGAGCTGGGCAAACCTTTTGACACATTGCCCACCCTCCCAACAACTCTCTCTATAAACTTGCTGTTGAAAAGGAACCGACAAACCTCCGACACGCAGCAGGAGGGAGAGCATCTTGTTAGCACAAGGCAGTAAGTACAGCCAAGTATGTCCATTTATTTGATAACGAGCTGTTCGCTGCTCTTAGCCTTCTAAAAGTAACATTGAAATTCAAGTGTGTCTTTTTGACTAATTATCAGAATTAAACTTTATTTTCCTAATTAGAAGTCCTGTGGCTTTTTTAACTTTTGAATTAGAAGTTGAACTCTAACTCAGCTCAGTGCAGCACACCTCGTTTTGATTGCAGTGTAATGAACAACCGGGACCGGAGGTGGGGATGACGAACACATCAAATCAGCCTTTTGGTTTTTGACTGTTCTGGTACCGACAAATCCATCACCCACACTGCCAGGCTTAAATTTGCAGGAGCATATGCCACAGTTCGCCTTGCAAGAGCCTTCATCCCCCTCTCATTTCAGACTCTTTTCATGTTGGTTGCACATCGCTGTCCTCCACGCGACTCCTCCTGCCTGCGGCAGAGGAACGGAGACCAGGTCCGTGAACATCAGACTCAATTATTTCTTTACGCGCATCCCCAAAGAACAGAGCTGCAAAGGAGGTAGTGATTTTCAAAGATGCTTGGTGACAAGCAATTTAGGTAGTTCATGGGAACTTGGAATACCCAGAGGTGCCCAAACTATCTCCAGTCTGAAGCCTTTGGGACTGCAAGGGGCAGCCCCTAGAAATAAACATCCCTGCTGCCGGCAGCGGCCGCTCGGATCTGCAAGGACAGAGAGATCTGCGGGGAAGACATCATTTTCATTGGGCTGAGGGAGATTAATGTCGCCGCTTGCTGCATTTTATCCTGTCAAATCGGGCCGTCTACAGCGCTTATCAGACAAAGCAATACGCCTGCTAGATGAAAGAGAGACTTTCCAAATCTACCAAGGATTGTTTAGCACAACATCACCCACCTGCTTTCCCTCCACCCCGTGAGCATTTTTTTTGGAACTGAAAAACAGAAAAACACGATCGGTTTTTAGTCAGCACAGAATTCTCTCCTCCATGCCTTTTGAGAAGTCTGGTACAATTTGATGCTGACTGATATTTGCCCAGATGTGTCACATTTTTTAAGCCACTACCTTCTGCCATTATTGTTCTAAAGTGACGAAAGATAGATTAGAGCAGCCCTTCAACTCATGAAAGTGCTGTATAAATAACCACTCTGCTCATCCCAAGGCAAACACTGGTATGGCCGAGGCTTTCCAGATGGAAAAACAGATGGTAAGGGGTTAAGCAGTTGGTCCAAGACCTCTTTGCAAGATGGTAAGAAAGTAGGGACGAAGAGTCAAAAGCATTCCCAGCTTTTGCTTTGATGCTCCTTTCTAACACATAACAAGGTCTGGGACCAAGAGGAAGGGCATAGGGGATGGCAGTGTGCAAGAGAAAGCTGAGGGAAAAAAGAAAAAAAAAAAAAAAAAAAAAAAAAAAAAAAAAAAAGTGGTGTGGGAATGCATGGAGCCCTCCAAAGCCAGTAGGATTTGTACACTGGGATGACCCAGCCCCGGGCTTTCATCTGAGCCTGTCACAGCCGGGACGCACCCCGGAAAAGTCTCCTCCCTGGGCCCCTTTAAATGCCCCTAAAAATTTAACAGTGTTTTATGAGAATAATGAAAATATCATTTAATAAGGCTACTATCCAAAATAAAGAAAAGAAGCTCCAGAGGTTCTGATGGGGAAAAATAAGTCCCCGCAACCCTGAATTTACTTCTAAAAATTATTCATTAAAACCATTGCCGCAAGATTCCAAGTGCACAAAAGCAGAGGATTAAGAAAAAGGGATCTGAATGTCAGGCAGAGAATGAAAACATCCAGAAATGAAGTAGATAAACAAGTAATTTGTAAGCTTTCACGGTTCAGGGACTGAGCAGAACGTTAACTGCTTGTAGGTGGGAAGACACATCTTATTAAGCAAATTATTCCTGCGACCTCTCCCTATCTCCCAGTCGTCCTGCCTCTGGCCCTTGCTTATTTGCACTTCCCCACCCGACCGGCATTTTCCTCGGAGAAAATCATCGAGGGAACCGGTTCCTCACACAGCCACGTCTGAAACGCGCAGGCAGAGCGTGAGCCCAGGTACAGCAGAGGCATTAAAAGGAGATGGAAAGCTTCAGGGTAAAAAAAACCCAAGTCTTCTGTGCTAGCAGCATTAGCAATGAAAATAAGTAGAGGAGAAGAAATAAACAGGTATATAAAGATAACAGTTTCTGCGTCGAACGCTTTCTGGGGCTCTCGCTCTGCCACAAGTGTGTCCTCAGAGCAGCGGGCAGGTGGCAAACGTCGGGAAGGGCAGGGAGATGGCTTTCATCCGGAGAGCTTCGCAGCCAAATCA
This sequence comes from Tetrax tetrax, assembly GCA_009806455.1. NCBI lineage: Eukaryota > Metazoa > Chordata > Aves > Otidiformes > Otididae > Tetrax > Tetrax tetrax. The sequence continues at coordinate 630,483 of WHYT01017484.1, forward strand.
GCGCTGGAATGCAACGGCGGAGCCCCGAGCGCTGGCACGAAACGTTCATTAATAAGAAATCTGTTGCTTTTAATGACTCCTAATCACTGATTTTGGATTAAATGATTATAAAAGGAGGAAAACAGAGTGCTGGCACCTGCTGCTCACCATTCCTGGCATCTATGGAGGACTGAATAAAACCTGCCCTGGGATCAATGTCATTTAAAACAAACACAGCGCTCCTAGCTCATCTGTTCCTAGTTCACCCTGGTCAACTTCCGATTCTCCCAGGAACGGCCCGGCCTGCAGTGGTCCCTCATTGGGATGGCAGCACTGCAATTAGCCATCTGTAATTAGAACTTTCTGCTGAAGCAGCAGTCATGGCTGTGGACGAAAGGGCAGCCATCCATGTGGGAAACCTCCCTGCCTCCATGTGTTTACGGGGAATTTTCCTCTGTGCACGCTGCCGAATGCTCGGCGTTAATGTGCGGGGACCCAGCGCGGGCGGCGGCCGCGGGTGAAGAGCTGACTTCTCCCTTCCATCTGTCGGGGATGTGAGAAATGACGCTGGGTGTGCAGAGAGAGAAAGAAAAAAAATAAATAAAAAATGGGAACGGCAGCTTTGGTCAAACATTTATCATTTCTCACAAAGAGAGTGGGGAGAGCTGCAGATACAGCAGCCTCGGGAGCTTCACGCAGGATTGATGCCTGTGGGGATACCTCAGCCAAAGCACACATTTCGGTTCCGCGCGTCGGGCTGGCAAATATGCAAAATGAGCGCTGCTCTGCTGCGGCAGCGGCAGTTGGAGGCCGATCGGGACGTGTCGGGGGTGCCACGCTGAGCCTGACCGCAGCCCTGGCTCCTGCTCCCACACCAGACCGTGGACGCTCCAGAAGAGCATCTCTCTTGCTCGCACCCAACCTGTCCTGTTTGCCTTTGCCATGTTTTGCAGCGAGTCCCATCCCAGGGCGGGGTTAGTCTGTGCCTGGAATGAAAAATACTTAAGCTCATGCAGATGTTCTATTTTTCCTCGTTTTAAGGGATGTGCCAAAGGAGCCGTGCACACGAGCAGACCGCAGGTGGAGGAAGCATCACCCGGTAGGGCTGGACCAGGAGAGCTCTTCCCACATTCGCCATGGGCTGTGTGACCGGAGTCCCTTTCCCACTTTCTCTCATCTACCTTTTATGAACCCAACATTTTTATAATTTACCTGAGATAAAACCAGGCAGAGCTGGGCAGCCTGCCTTTCCAAACTCCATGGAAACATCCAGAAACCCCTCCACTACCCCGATTCGCACACTCTCCTGCGGCGTTACCAAACCCAGACCACTCAAAAGCCTCCATGTTTTGGCCAGGGGAACCCTTGCAAGACGCCTGCAATAGAAAGTTCTGGTTTCTTACGATTTGTTTTCCATTTTTCCTGCAGCTTATGTGTTTTCCTGACTGTTACTCGATGTTGCAGGGGACACAGGCCTTTATTTTCCATTGAATTATTCAGTTTTGATGCGATCGATTGAAAGTCAAAGCTGGAACGTTAAGAAAAAAACACAGCAAATACCATGAGACTTGCTGATAACATCGCAGACGTCGGCGTGACTGGATGAAATAAGACACTTCCCAGAATTTGCCCCAGATACCAGATGCAAATCGAAGCTTAAACGGGCTCTAAAACTTGAAGTGCATGCAGCTCCCCACTGATTTCATCCGGAGCAGTGGGTGCTCAAAAATCTGATGCAGGATATTTAGCTCTTTCAGTAAAAATGAGGCCCCGAGGGTCTCCCATCAAACAGAAACCCCGTGCAGTGAATCCCCCGGCTCTCGCAGCATATGCGCAGCCACATGGAGAGGAGCAGCAAAGCGGGAAAACACTCAAAACTGGGATTATGAGCAAAATTGGCTGAGGGCTGTAGGAGAGGGGCCTCAACCTTCACGACAAGGGGCCGGGCAGAGGAGCCCCTCGAGGAGATGCTGCCCGAGCAGGCCCCTCGCCGCCAACACTTCCAGTCACGCTTGTCGCTCACCTGGATTTTGAGATGGACAGCAACGCGATATGGAGGGTTTCGTTTCTTTGTCGTCCTGACAAAGCTGGGCTTTTTTTGTCTGTTTGCAGGGTTCTCGTTTGCTCCAGTGTAACAGACACCAGGATGATTTGTGTCTGCAGCACAATGAGCGAGGGCGGGTTAAGCACAGCGTTAAATACCAGAAAAAGGAGCTGCCTAACCCTAACCCTGCCATGAGGAACTAATTGTCTACCAGTAAAAAGCTCAGAATACTTGGGTTTTTTTTACTTAACAGTTGGTATTTGGTTACCTGAAGGCTAAAAAAGTGGTTTATTGTGGACATCACTCTGCAGAGATGAACATCAGGGAGATGCTATCTAACTCCCGGACTGAAGCGGCTCTCTAATCTGACCAGCCAGCTCAGACGAGTCTTGTGCAGGGGCACTGTTTCCTTCTCCCAAGTGATTTTCTAGTAGGAGAGGTGATTAGAAAAGCTGATATCGTGAAACAAAACTCTTCTGGAAATGTTTATGGTTCACAAGTGCTACACCGGAGCATTGGAGCCCATTTACATGGCTTCTATATCCTATATATCTTACAGGAGAAGAGCATCACTGACGGCATCCTCTCCCATTCTCTGATGGCCACATCTCTCATCTCCACACGGATTTGGGTATACTGGCCACCCTGCCCACACGCCCGGTGCGGAGTGAGCACGTGCAGGCACGGTTTGGCTCTCCAGGCAGGAGCTTGGTTATTTAAGGTGCGTGAAGAACAGTTTTTCAGCACGCTGCAATGTAATGAGCCCTGGTACCCAAAGGTGCCGGGATGCAAAGACTTAGTTTTCCATGGTGGAAGGTGCTCTAAGCATCCGATGTGAACTTTCACAAATAACTCCCTTTCTTTGCTTTTTTTTCTATCACCAGGAGAAGTCTGTGTTGTAACAAGAACATCCCGACAGCCCGGCTGCATGGGAGCATCCCAAAAGCCTCACGCAGTGTGGGCTTTGCAATGAGCTGCTCATTTCCCGGGAAACAGAGAGCGACTTGAGGGTGGTTTAATCCTTCTGCCAGACTTAACGCCACGGCCTGCAGACACAGCAGAAGCACCTAGCCCGAGGCGCACGCCGCTAAGACAACAGCGACGCACCAATTACACTTAGTAATACTCATATTTAGAAAAGCCAACCATCCATTGTGGGCGTTAGCTGTCTTTGACATTGTTTAAAGAGACAAAGTACAGAAAATAAACCCAGCAGCTTCCTCAATTGCCAGAAGATAACCAGTGAGAAGTAATAATCAAACGCAGACCAGAGAGGAACCAGAGCTTTCTCCTGCAGACGGATCCGGTACCGAGGCAGAGATCTCTGTCTTGCGTTGGCTTCTGTCATTAGCTCCCCTTGCCCTGCTCCCAGCCATCACCCAGCTGAAAACAAAGACCTCCAAGTTCCCAAAGCTCTTTTATTTATGCTCTCCAAGGTATGAATTTGTGCTATGCAGCAGATGAGGATGAGAGTCCACTCCTGCTTGCAGGGCTGCACAGGTTGGGTACAGGGACTCTGTGACCCTAAGCAGAGATTTGGGAAGGAAAAACACTGCCAGTGCTGAACAGCCCCAGACAAGTTCCTGCCTTGGCTCCCCGTCCTGCAGAGACTGCACTGCACACGCCCCACGGTCCCCTTCACATCACCCACTTTATCATGCTTATCCATGAAAAATTACAGGAAGTACTTCTTAAAAACGAAGGTAGCAAAACCCATTGATCAACTAAACACGGCAGTTACTCTCCAAACACTGGATTGCACCACCAGCCGTAATTAGATCTTGCAGCCTGACTGTGAAAATTAGGGCTTTTAATTTGCGAGCGGTGGTAACTCACCGGTGTTTATTAACCCAGCGCATTCAAATTCTAGGTTTCACAGTGCCATCTCTGTGAATCACAGTGCCATCACAGCTCACATCATCATCCAGTTCCTACTGGAGAGCTTTACCAAAGCCGCGCTTTCCAAAAACTCCTGCATCCTCAGGGAGAAACCAGAAACAGCCAGTGATATCTATCTGTGGAAAGCGCGTGTTGTCAATGGTGCTCAAGACCACCTGACACACAATCATTACATTGAGTACAAATGCTTCGTTAACGCCCCTGATGCCCTCGTGCCCTGAAAGCTATTCCCAAGCCACGGGCTTTCCTGGGATGGACCCTGATGTGTGCCCTTTGCATTAGGGGCAAAGGCCATGCTTGTTTTTCAGCCCTGCCATTTATATTTGCATTTCTACTTTGCATTATAACCACCGGAGCTGCCTGCACTAACGTGATGTTGGCTGTCCCTCCAGTGCATCACCTGCACAGGCATCCCCTGCGGCCAGGCAGCCCCAGCTCTGTGCGGGAAGGCACGACCTCCCACCCTCCCGCGTGTTTTATTGGCTTAGCAGAGTTTCTCTTTGTTTTTATGAAGCAGCAGGCTGCCTTCGTGTCCATTAACTGAGCAGAACGGTTCGCGCCAGACAAAAAGCCACCTTTAAGCACATCTTAAAAACCCACATATTTTCTCTTTGTGTGCTTTTCCCACTGAACTTGATCGTTATCCACGAGCTTCCTGTACATGAAACACGAAGGAATAGTGCAGCAATTACCTTAAATGCTGAAGCTCGAGGGAATTCAGGCTCATACCCGTAGATCATCCTTCCCCTCACCGGTGGCTGCTCCTACAGGGTGCTTAAATTGCAGCATCAATAATCAATAAGCATCAATAATCAATAACCAAGGTCCCTGCCACGCCTTGGCAGGTTGCACGGCAGAGTGCAGCAGCAATGCAGACCTAGGTAATGGCCTGCAGACATAAGAAACCAAGTTTTAGCCAGAATTAATATCTTTCATTAGACTTGCCGGCGTAACTGGAAAAAAAGTGCAAAATCTTTTGGGTTCACAACCCCTTCATCAAACCTGACAGAGATTAGAAGTTAAACATGCGCTTGAGTGCTCTGCTGAATTAGAGCCCTACATCTGTTCAAGGCCATTGCTCTTCAATTTCTCCCTTAATTTTTTTGCTATTTGCTCCTTTCTCCAGACGCTGGATGTACCAAAGCAGGGTCCTGCTGGATGCACTATGTGGTTATCTAGAAGAGTCTTTCCACTTTAAACCATAAAGAAACAATTTCCTCTGAATATAGCCAGCTGATTACTACCGCAAGACTTCACACACATGGTGAATAGAAAGCTTGGATAGCCTAAATCAAATGTTCTGCCATACTTTAGTTTAACAAAATTGTCAGGATATCATTTAATACTTTATCGCTGAGTACTGAAGCACGCTTTTTAATAACGTGCTAATTCTAAACCCACCTGTAACAGTTCACTTTTGCTTTTTTCCTACATAGACTATGACTGTTTCAGACTCAATACTTGACATATGCCAGCTATTAAAATATTTAAAATTATAGCAAGGCATGTATAAACTCATGACCAAGGAATACAAACAATTGGATGGACAGTTCAACATGCAGAAGGCGGCACTACAAACCCATGCCCTGGTCTTCATGGCTTCCTGTTGCTTGTGACCCTGTTTAAGATGTCTAGATGTCTTTCATAACCTTTCTTAGAAAAAACAAATAATTAAAAAAATAGAAGCAGAGCTCAAGTTTCCCAATTCTAATCCATTCTTGCTGTTTGCACTCCAACAAAGTGCTTCATTGCCACTGAAGAGTTTGGAGACACCACAGTAAAAACTGCTTCCCAAGTGAACAGATTCTTTACTCCCTAGGGGTTTTTGTAAAGTGTTGATTAATTAAGAGATATTACTGGGCTCGTTTTTACAACTGTCCCTGCCATTTCAATTATCGAACCCTCATCAATCAACACACGAAGCGAAGGAAACGTAGGGTACCGCTTCTCCTGGAAGCTGAGCCTGGGACATTCAGAAAGTGGGTTGGATGTGTGTCGCCCATTGGAAAATTTCTTGCCTTCATCCTAAATCGAGGCTCAGTTTTGCAGCTCACACCCACCCCCAACGACAAGGCAGTGCTATCAAAGCTAATGAAGGGAAGTGAATACATTTTTCAGCCCTCAGTAAAAAGTGAGTTTGCCCAATTATCTTGTCTAATTGCATTACACATTGACAGATGAATACATGACCCCCTGACATTTTAGTTTGCCACCTATAAATCTGCAGAAGAGATCTCATTCTTATTTAGTTCATTTGATTTAGATTTTAAGTTGCTCTGCTGAACGATGCCTTTAAAAATTAACTGTTCATGTGCTAAACCAAATGTATTTTCCCTGTGCCATGTGGGAAAAAATTAGAAAACTTCACCACCCAACTGCTCTATAGGAAACAAACTCCACGGGAGTTCGGTGAGTAATGAAAGGATGGAAGAGAAGGCAATGGGAGATGCACGCTGAAATGGCTGGGAGCCAAGAGCAGAAAGCTTTAGCCAGCTCTGACAGGAGCCCAAGCCGCCAGTGGAGGCTGTGTAGTAACAATGATTCCTTTAATACCAGGAAGAAAAAGACCAAGAAGCTCAAGTTGAACAGCGTTCATCAGGGGATTGTAGAAACTATGATGCTTTTAATGTGTTTTCCACTCAGAAATTATCCTCTATTATAACTGGTATCAAAGGCTCAGCAGAAATTCCCCATTTCTGGCCAGACGTGAGCATTCACAACTCACCCAGCCTCAGGCATGCACCTACAGATTGCACTCGTTCAGCTCCTTAGGTGATTAACAATGATGTTGGGAAATTCACCTCTCTTCTATCCATACTTTTAGCTCAGAAAATTACCCAGAAGTGCACTTTGCTTTTACGTCCCTTTCTCTGAGGGTTAAGGACCACCCATATCAGCTTTTAGCACCAACGCTCCCCGCTGTTGGTCCCGTGTGAAGGTGCACGGCCCGGGAGCATCTTCACCAGCTTTGCTCTGCTTTATGGCCTTAGAACAAACAAACTCAGGTTGGTTTGAGGGGTTTTGGGGTTTGTTTTTTTTTTTTTTTTTGCAAATTTCCCTCTAGGTTTCTTGCTTAATGCCTTCCTCCTTTTACCCTGGAATAGCAAGAAACATCAGATTTCTGGTAATAAGACACCACAGCGTGCCCTCTCCTTCCTTTATTTCAGAGGTGCTCTTTGGACGGCCATCCAACACAGCGAACAACCTCTTCTCTCATCGCCCATTTGTTCTCTCAACACACTCATGATCAGCCTCTGAAAACAAAATTCAAATGGAGTTACCTACTGGTACATCCCACTCACACAAGTAATCCGAGGGAAATCTTGCTAATTGGGGTAATGGCAGGCTGCACCTCCTGGTCCCAAATCATTTTTGGTGGGGTCACGGCAGGCTTCAGGGGCTTGCCAGCTATGAGTCTGGGAGCTGGGCAA
>WHYT01017484.1:639573-698669 GCA_009806455.1 Tetrax tetrax
AAAAAAAAAAAAAGCTCTTTTCAGTCCATTTACAGCAAAAGACAAATGTTGGGTCTAAAAATCCCTGCCCTGCTCCGCTGGCAGAAAGGCTCCAGGGCAGGCAGCCCTCCTGCAGACTGCACATGGAAGGAGGGGACGCACTCCCAGTTAGGATAACCATCTGTTTGATTACATTATTGATTACACCATTTCACTGTTGTGATTATATTATTTGATATCATCCCACCACATTCCCTGTTTGGTATACTGCCGCACAATAACGAGAGGGGCACGGAGTCATTACGAATATTCCCTCCTCTGGAAAGCAAAAGGAGGATTTCCCTGTCCGTCAGCAGGTCCACAAACCATTCAGATAAGCAATAACATGACCCCCAAGGGTTTTCCCAGGTAAACCAGTCTACCCCATAGCAGCTATGCCCTGTGAGTGCCAGGACACCAGCAGCTGCGACGAGTTTTCCCACAAAAATCCCAGTAGCCTCCAATCTAAATGGGAAGCTGCACCGCGACACCCACCGCGCGAAGCTTGGGTGAGTTCCCTCGCACTTCCCAGCTCGTGGGGCTTTGCTGCTCCAGCAGCTTTTCAAACATCCCAATTACAACCCGACTCTGTGGACACATCTAATAGACAAGCCCAGTTTGGAGTTTGCAAGCAGGAAGATATTCAGGCTGGTGTTGCTTTTAAATTAATGGGATTTGTTGCTCTCGCAGGTTCGGGAAGAGCCAACTGCTGCGATGAAGAGAGAGGAGCAGCCACGTTAGCCAGTGCACAGCAGGGCTTTCCTGATTACAGCCTTAGAATTAAAATAACGCGCTGGAAAATGCTGGTTTGCAGCAGATTGGATCGCGCAGCGTTTCCTGGCATGGCGCTGGATCAAAGCCGAAGCCTATAGCATTAATTATTCAAGCGCCAATGCGATACGTTTTGTCAGCTAAAGTAAAGAAAAATAATCAGATCAGTGTCATTACAGTGTGAAGAAGCAAAACAGATTTTGTGCGAGCGATTAAATTCATTTGTGCAGTCAACCTGCACGTACGTTTCCTCCAGATTTGCAAGTTATTGCGGCAGTTCTCTCAAGTGTGAGAAGACGTGGAGCTCACGCACAATGCTGTGCCAGACTGGGTGACAGTCCTTAAGTATTTCTTTTACTAAATTCTCAGTTTATCTGCTTGGTGGGTCTCAGCCACAGAGAAAAAGCAGCCAGGCACATACGTGTATATTGTTCTCGTCATGTATGAGAGACAAGAGCAAAGTAGAGCCCTGTTTAACAAGGCTTAGTTAAAATAAGAGCAAATGGCAAAATTTCAGTAGAAAAGACCAAATGTCCACCTTCACGTTGCAATGAAATTTATATAAAGCCACGTCTTTAAAACAACCTGGCAGCACACCTGAGTAACTACGCACAGCCTTTCTCCGCAGACCTTCAAATGCTCCAAAGCCCTCAGCCATAGGGAGTGAACGTGTTCAAGGATGTTCTGCTCTTCTCCTGTCCCAAAGTGCAAGCTAGACCCGCGTACCAGGGAGAGAAAAAAAAAATAAATAAAAATCAATCAGCCTTCAGCTAAATCAGCTTGGGCCACTGGAGACCCTAGAAGGGAAAATCGGGAAGTCCCCGGTGAAAGGCATCGGCTGGGGGTGATTCCTTATCTGCCTGGGGATTTGAGGAGCTCGGCGCGGCTGCATGGGGTGTAGCTCTCACACCGCACGTTACCCAGGTTTCCACCTCGGGCACCTTTTCTCCCCCTGGTACTTTGGATTCACTATGAACCTCACCTTCGGAGCCCTGTCCACCTCCATAAGCTTCATTCTACTGCCTGGGACTGCCTTTGCTTGTCAAACTTCAATTGCTGTGTCAGAAGATAATTACAGCTCTTTCACGACTCTCTGCTCTCTGGGCTATTTCATCCAGATCCAGCTCTCAGTTCAGTTTCTTATGAGCACCTCAAAAATCCACAAAAAAAATTTTCCAGCCAGTTCCTCAGCCTGGGATGGCTCACAAATACCTCCAAGCTCTTCCCTCGGTTGGGGGTTTTGTTTAAAAACACATTACTGTGATCTCTCTTTTTCATACAGAGCACCGCGCCGAGGTTTCTACCCTGGGATTCTCGGTTCACCTCCTTTGCCTGAGGCGGCTGAACGCTGCAACACCACCCAGTGCTTCCCAACCAGCCTGTGCCAGAAACCAGGCTGCCTTCTGGCCGCCCTCTTTTCTGTGACGCCTCCGGAGCAAAGCATCGCTCAAAACCTCCGTTATCGGCCTCCACGTATCCGGGACGCTTCTTTCTACCGCAGCTTTTCACCGATCTATTCTCCTGCCCAGGGACTTTGCTGTCTACTCCCAGCTACAAACATTGTTCAGCAATCCCGAACTCAAGAAGCTGGGAAATGTATCTTTTCCCAGTGCCCACACTCTGTTCACCTTTAATAACTTCAGGGTTATGTGATGATAACGAGCCCAAGAGTCCACCCATTGCAGGGGTCACCCAAACCTCCAGAGGGTTGCCTTCACTTGAGGAGTCCTGCTCCCTTCCTTGCCAGCTTGTGTACAGCTCCTAACAAATCCTGCCCTCGCCGTGGGTTGTCTAGGTCAGCCTTTAACATCTGGAACAGCGAGCAGGACCTGGGTCTTAACATCTGCATTTTTGTAAGTACGACTAAAATAAATGTTTCTACAAAAATAATATCTACATATGGTAACCATTCAATCTCACATCTCTTAGAAATACTATAACCATTCCAAAACTATTCACTTCAGCTTTGATCCAGTGACATGTCAGGAAACTGCTATTTCCACATCGCAACCATATTTGACCACCAATCCTACATTTTCTTACTTACAAGTGGCCATGTTTCAAAAACAGCAAGAAAAAACACTACTGATACACATGCAGCAATTAATGAGGTCTCAAGAGCTTTGTTGTCTTGGAAGGAGGCTGCCTGCTGAAGAGCATCCTTTGCAGAACCAAGCGATTTTCTTTTCTGCACCAGACCGCGGGACGCAGCAAACCCGCCGGGCGAACGCGGGGCGCAGCCGGCAGCAAACGCTTCGGGCGGCAGAGACACTCCGAGATGTTTGGCTCCGCCACCGCGCTCACCAGAAACACGGCCCGAGCGCCCCGAAACACCCCGCAGCAACGCGATTGCCCTCTTCTGCTTTTTATTCATCCCCAGGTAACGGGAAACCGACACTCGGGCGCTGTTGAGCCCCGACGCCGTTTGCCATCCGGCGCGCGACGCTGGAGCTACGCCGAGCACGCAGGATCCATATTTCCCCCAAATTTCCCCTCGACTCTGCCAGTGCTGTGCACAGCTCCCGCTCACCTTCCCGCCTCTTCCCTGCGGCAAAGCCTTCAAGGCTCTAAATGGCGACTGAGACAAACTAATCATCGCTTTGTAGCTCCGTGAAGGTGCCTCCTTTACCACCCAGGACAGGTTGCTGGTGAATCCTGCAAAATCTGCTCTTCCCGCGGGAGCTGGGCACCGTGCCCTCCCAGCGCCGGCTGGGCTCTCGCTCCCGGCGCTCTGCCCGTAAAGCCCATCTGTTTCGCAGCCAGGAAAAGGCACACGCACGGCTCAGATCGAGCAAAAGCTACATCCAGACGAGCGAAACGATTTCTATTTTAGCCTCTCTCTGGTGCTAACCCATAGGTTTGCTCCTAGCTGTTCATTTTCCCATATTTCAAGAAGGAATGTACAGCCATCATGCTATTATTCTATTCAAAGCCAAAACCATTTTATTCCTTACATCCCTCAGCAGTGTCACAGAGATGCAAGCTATCACCGTCTCCCTATTCCCCACCCTTCAAAAGACCACGCAGGACATACCACCTTCTCTTTTTAACTTCCACAATTGCTCAGCTCTGAAAATTCAGTTTTTATTGAGTTTTAACGCAGCCTTTTGGGTCCTTTGTTCGTTGAGAAATAAGCTACCATCGAGCCTTACCTCCTTCTATCCTCTGCTGCCGTAATTAACCAAACTTTGTGGCCAAAGCCCTCATTTTATGTAAAGCACCTGCATTTCATCTAACAGGACGCAGCAGTTTCCTAGCTGGAATGCGAGCACCTGCCTCTTGAAGCTCAGTAATCCCACTAATTGGCTCCTCCTCTCCATTTTGCCTCTAAATATGTATTCTGTAGGGTGGAAAGAAGTGCTGCCACCTGCTACCACTTTTTTTTTTGCACAATTCCCAGTGGATTACTTCCACATATTTACCCTGGGCAGAGCAGCTCTTCCCCCTCCAGGTTTATTCCCCACAAGTGTTGTGTGATGGGTCTCCATCCTCACAGCGGGGACACATGTGGGTCCCAGAGCCGCTTCTGAGCAGACCCGCAGCTGCTGGCACATCTGGGATTTGAGCAGCCTTTAATTATCCTCCCTTTCATTGTATCAGTCGAACGCTGCTTCTGAGTACATCATCTATTATTTTAGTAGGCTGCACAAGAGATCTCTTGGAAATATAATTTAATTCATGAGCTGACATAGGTGTATGCTATTTATATTATAACTTACAGCTTTCATAATATTGGTCCCCAGTATTTGGGAGTTGATCTGTTTGCGTTCCGCGAATGGCTGCAGTCCCCAGGAGCGTTTGTCTTACTGATTATGCAAACAAAAAAATGCATAAGCATATTCTTAAGAAATTTCACACATCTCATGGAAGCTTTTAAATGAAAAGGTATGGGCTCATCAAATGTCTCTACGTGACGAGAACAGGGAATAGAAAATAAACCTCAACCAGAAAACATTCTGTTTTAAATACAATTTCTAAGGGACTCAGTGTCCCTCTGTTGCTGCTAAGGTCACACGTTATGTCATCCAAGTGAAATATGCAGTTCTCAACTTAGTTTCTTACAATAAATGTTAGTGGCAAGAGAGCTGTTGATAATTCTGGCACCCAAAAGCTAATTGGGATTGTCTGCAGGACTGGCAGTCCTCGCTGTTTTGGGTAATTGCTTTTGGTTTAATTTAGATTTTTCTCTCTTACTCCTAGACAGAATGCAGATAACATTTTAACTATAGAAATGAATTTCAAGGCAAAACATGGAACTTGTTAAGAGGCATTAGCATAAGCATTTTGAAGGTTTCTTGGGCTTTTGCCTGTTCGGCTGTGCCTTATGTGGGGCTTGGCCATCAGCACGCTGCTGAACGAGGTGCCTACCAACGTCCTCCGCGGCGGGATCCTACCCGGGCTAGGGTGAGGAACGTAGCAATGAGACATCGTGCCACCAAAAGACAAGGAAAGACTTATCTAAAGAGAAATAGACTTAGGTGTGAGACAGCAACCTCAGTTATGCACAACAGAGAAATTTCTCAGAAGCGTCAGCCGCTTGGTCTCCTGAAGCCTCCCCAGAAAATGTGGTTTGGCACCCACAAACCTGTACTGCACCTCACCCCCTTCATATCTTATCCAAATCTTTACTTCCCTCCCTGCCTCCAGGAGAATACCAAATGCTTTTCAGTACGGCATCCCCTGCTACTAAAAGCCGCCAGGAAATCATCCCTTCATGCATACTTACGAACATCACATCTGTGAATCTGCTGTAGGTACAAACCTTACTTCTTTAAAAAACCCATTTTAAAATTAATCAGCACTTGCAAAAATCTGTTTCCCCTCTAGAATAGGCTTCTTGATAAACTCCAACCACTAAACATCCCAAGCTAGTTTATGGTCTCCTTTCCATGACCTTCGTCTAACTTCAGCTTTCATACACAGAGTAGGAGTGAGTTATTTTGATTAACGATGATTGCTTCTGTGTCACACCAGTAAATCAACTAAAATACGAAACCCACACCTGGAAAGATTTAGAGGAGTTGCTGCCAAGTAATTTTTTTAAGGTCTTTATTCACTATGCATTCTGTGCTCTACTCAAATGTGCCACAATAAAACCCCCTTGTACTATCAATTCCCTCTCCGTCTTCTGCAAACATTGCATTTTTCCGTGGTTTCGGCGGAGCTGATACATTAATACAGCTGTAGGACTGGTTTCTTTCCTTGTTTCTGCAGAGTCATCACTGATCATACGAGTAATGTAAGCGCAGCAGGAACATTCCGGTCGGCTAATAATTTTGGATTTGACAGAGAGGGTTACGTTAACGAGATGAGTGGGGAGCACATAGTTATTCTACGCAACTTTTCACGGTAAGCACTCTTTAAAAAACCCTTTAAGCGGCCCTTATTCGGCTTCCATTTCAGATGTGCACACATATGAAGCCCCAGGTACAGTACCTGCTGCCAAAGTGCGCTGGTTTTTACTGTACTCAACAGTAACCTGTGACGTTTTTCCACCCATATTTGGGGCAGTGACAGCTTAACCCTCCTCCCAAGCCCGGATAAAAGACAATGAAGTGTTTGGATGGTTTGGCAAGGAACCGTCCATGGGGGACTGACGGTAGAGCAGGGCCACGTTTTGGCTGCAAGGACAATGGCAAATGGTTGCAATGAGCAGCTTTGAAGCTTCCCCTTTATTTCCAGATTTATACCAAGAATTTAGGAAGAATTTGGCTTCTTTTGCTGCACCAGCTTTAACAGAATGCCAATGCGGTAGAGAAGGACTCAAAAAAAAAAATCCCAGTGGAAGTAAATGCCTCCAGAGCAACACTTATTTTGATGTAGTGCCCCCTCACCAAGTCGGAGAATGAAGGGAAGAAGACACCAGCAGCACTTTCCAGCCAGTCTTTTCCCTTCTGGGACTGACCGAGGAAGGGCTCTGATGAGCCCAGAGCTGAGGAGCCTCTGGTCCCCCTCAGCCCCAGCAGCATCACAGCTGTGGAAGTGGCATCAGGCCACATGGAAAAAATCATAATTACGCCTTCAGTGCCGTGCATTCATGAGAGTTATAGCATTGCTGCCGCAGCTTTTTAACAGAAACTCAAGTGCATTATTCATAGGGTTTTTTAAGAAGTCTGTAATCATGGGAACTGCTTCCTTTATATTTTTAACTACATGGGAATGATCTCTGAGTGCCACTTCAGCTCCCGTTTCAGGCCGGATGCCATTTGAGTAAATGCAACTTTGCGTGCTGGAAGGATCACGTTGTGAAAAGTCAAAGAAGCCAAGTTTTGGAAGTTTGGCTCAAGTTCGGCCTACTTTTGAAGAATTTCATCTGAAATAGCTCAGAACGACTCTGAAGCAGTTTGCTTTGGAACAGCAGCCCTCGCCCAAGACGCTGAGGCTGACAGACCTGCCCTGGGAAATGTTCCTCTTCTTCAAAAAGTTCCTTTTCGGTCCCCTGCCAGCCGCTCGAAGCTGGCGAAGAGGGAGGGATGGGGCACGCTGGACACGGCCAGCTCTGCGGCAGCGATGTCCTTGCGGCGCTACACGTGTGTTAGCAGCAAGATCTCCCGCCGCCGTTTGGGGAACAAGTTGAAACGGAGACACCTTTGATGTTCAAGAGATCTGACATGTCACAGGTCACTCCTCAGGACTGTACAGGCAGAGGATCAAACCACCGGCTTACACTGATGAACGGGCAGAAGAGCACCTTGTTGCTCGCTGGCCTCCTCGCAGGCAGCTGCGTTAGATGCAGAGGGCTGGGGATGGCAGGGGTTTGCCACGGGAAGGAGGACTGCAAGCGGCAGAAGAGAAGCAGCGCCTCTTAGAGAGGAGCTCCTGCCCACCGCTTCCCATCAGCTCAACGGGCAAAGGCACGGGAGAAAAAAAGTTGTCAGCAAAGCAACGACGACACTGAGATGAGGGTCTGCACCTTAAATACGACTGAGATAGAGCTCAGCATTCATTGCTGTGAATTTCATCCTTTCTTTTAACGGGCAGCTAGTAAAAAATGAAGCTACTATATTCTGTAAAAGCGATGCCAGACACAAATGCTGTTCTTATGTAAAATCTTGGTGGCTTTTGCCAAACTAAGACAAGCATCAGCCACAGATGTTAGTTAAAAACATCTTAATGCTGTGTGCACTGTGCGTTCTGCAGCCTAATTACACTGCCTTCATTATTAATAATGTACAGACTGACTAGTAATGGATTAAGACAGCTTTCATTATTTTACTTTAGGTCTTTTGCAATGTAAGACAAAACCAGATGGATGAAAAGAAAAAGGAAAATCCTGAGATGAGTAACGATTGTTAAGAACATACAAACGAGAGAGAAAGTATTTTAGAAAAAACAGACATTCCTCTAACGACCATTATGCCAAAACTAACGGAGACTGACATCATTTGGGAAGGAAAAGGAAACAATTGGGGAATATTAATTGGGGCACACATCACGCAGTGATTTTGAATTCCTCTGTGTGGAAAGAAAGAGAAAGAAGTTGTATTCTCTCAGCCTCTGGCAGCCTGTGGCCAGAAAGGGAAGGTCACGCTTGAAAGAGGAGCCGAAGCTCCCGTGAAGTCAGCTGGAGCGCATTTTCAAAGGGGACTGCGCTCCCGGCTTTTGGGGGACGCACTGTGTGTTTGTAGCTTTTTCTTCATTAAGCTGGAAAATTAGGATAGCGTGCCTTCCCCCAGGCTACCTACCTTTTCTGGTCACAACTCACTCCCTTTACAAACATACTTACTTCTGCCTGCTAACCTAGCAGCTAGATTACTATTCAATATTTCAGAGTCCTAGAGCAAATGTCTTTTTAAACCATCGCAGAAAAGAATGGAAATTGGAAAGGTATTTCAAAAAGAAAATCTTACTTTTTTGGCTTTCACACAGTACATATATTCCCTTCCCTAAAGCCATTTCTGAGCAGATTTCTCATGCATAAATAAGCATTAACCACCAATTCACAGGCAGCGTGCAAAGCGTTCTTTTAAGAAGGAACAAGGAAGATGGCCAGTGGGCCTGAGTAAATCACAAGCCACTTGTGTGCGCCCGCCGTTACTTTTTGCACATTAGGAAACAGCAGCACGAAACCCTCCACACGCCAGTCAGCCTTCCTTTGCTCCCCAAACCTCCCTTCCAAAGCTTCTTGCCGGATGGGAGCGCAAGCAGCGATGCAATGATGCCAAAGCAAGGCACTGCGTCAGCACAAAGAGGTTCCGTGCTCTCGTTATTTTACCTTGCTCGATCACTTCGTGGCCTTCCTCACAACAGCACCTTCAGCAACTGGAAGATGCTGCGCGCAAGCTCATGCCAAGAGGGTTAATTTTTCAGATGGCTTGCAACAGACCCCATTTACATGGGATATTTAAGTCCTTCTGATTGAGGGGGCGGAAATTCAAAGGAATTTGGCTCCTAAACACCACGGGCTGCTCTGCCCTGGAAAGTTGATGAGCGGAGCGATCCAGCTCTTCTTCAACATCTCCCCCCTGTGGCACCAGCAATGTTCACAGTGCGCTTCCTGCCGCCCAACTTGTGCTCAGCAAGGAGGAACAGTGGTTCCAGTGGTGCTGATAAAGGGAAACCCTTTGCTGTGAATTCACATCTTACCGGGCACCAACACGTTCATTTGGTTTTAATTCCCATGGTCCTTTCTCCTGGCTCCATCCCACGTGTCATTTCAAGGTTCGGTGCTTTCCCCTTCCATAGAAATAACGTTGATATCTTTGGAAGATCAGGTAATTTCTTTATGTGAGCTCTTTATTTACGTGGGAAACATATTCAGAGCCTCCACATTTAGGAGAGTAAGTTCTGCGTGCTCGAAATCTAATAAAAGTTTGAGCTGGGTGACCGAGCAGCAAATTATTGGATTTTCCATAAGAGCCAGGCTCCACACGCCAGAGTGGAGGTTAAGCACAAAGAGCATGTCAAAAACTACCAGCATTTCAACAAAGTAGTTAATTAAATTGAAATATCAAAAGAAAAAAAAAATCGTGGTTGCCTTATAATGAAAATTTTCATGTAACATTTAACTCACCCAAAGAGTGGCTAATTCCATTTGCGTTAATATTAAACCAGCATAGTTTTGCTTTGAGCTTACTCACTAAGCAACCAAGTTACCAGAAGAACGCAGACTGTTTGGCAATTATCACACAAACAGGTCTGGGGCTGAATTCTGACATTGCACCGTTAAAATCCATGGAGATTTTCCCCAGAGCCCCATGACAGGAGAGCCAAGGAGATAAAAACTGACACATGATTACATGTTAATTGGTCCCAATGCCATTCGTGGTTCCAGTCCCACTCAAAGCCTTTTAATTCACGGAAAAGTTGGGCAGAAGTGATAGCACCAATTATTGCTAAGAGGTACCAAGGTGCATTACTTGATATTTATTATTAACAGCATCTTTTAAAGCAATTTTCATCCTAAGGATCTCAAAGCTTTTACACATTAATTAAAGAAGAGCCTCACACGATCATTGTGAAGTAGGCAAATATTATTCCCAATACACAGATAAATGAGGAAGATGGGAATTAAATGCCATCCTTAAATTTACACAACAGATAAAAGGCACCTTTTACCAGTAGGGAGAGCAGGTCCTAAGTGATGACGGGGTCTTGCAACCAGTGCCTCCATCCCCTGGCTTGGAAAATTTGAGTCCAGAGAAAATCTACACAGTTTGCCAAAGCCCCGTGCGAACAAAATCAGTCAGAGGGTATTTAACATGGAAGCTTTAATTAGAAAAAAGCTTAGCCCATGGCCTGGAAGGAGTTAAAGTACAAAGGATTACAACATCTGGAGAAGATCCGCTGCCAGGGTGAACTCGCGTGGCTGTTTGGAATATTTTTGCCTCTTTTCAACAGGAACAGCAGACCAGCGTTCTCTTTCCAAAACCAGTTCTTCCACTAGAATTTGCTTTCAAAAACAAGCCAGCTTTTGCTTGCAAAATTAGCTCCCTACCCAGCATCCGAGGCATGAATTTGGAGAAATAACTTAATTTTTATCAAGCGAGCGCTTAAAGCAGCTATTGAAACATGGAGAAAGAATGCAAATGCTCGCTCCGTCTCGCAGAGCCGTTAAATATTTATTAGTCTTTCCAAGACAAAAACACAAATGTGAAGCTGGGCTGGCTCGCGCCTCCCAGCTGGGCTCAGCTTTGACGACCCCTGAGCTTACAGGATGGATAAAAAGTTTGCAGCGGCCTCAGGAGAAGGAATTGCTTGGTGATGGAGCTCCCGGGCGTCACGGTGGCTGATGAGGGTGGCACAGAACTGATGCAGCTTGCTTTGCGGGCTTAGCGGGGTTTTTTAGCGTTTGTTAACTAGAAATGGAGCAAGAGACACTCCAGGCAGCAAAAAACGTATTGAGCGTTTGGAGGGACTAAAACACGCTATCCTGAGTCTTCACGTCCTCGATTCGTGCGGATAAGGCTTCCCGAGCGCAGAGCTAACTGGGATTTTCTGATTTGTTGGCTGCACAATTGGGTTTTTTTTTTCTCTTATCAACTGAAAATCTGCATCGCTGATGAACTGCTGTGATAGCAAGTACACTTGAGTCTCCCTTAATTTCTTCTTGTACATTTATGAAAATACCTTTTGGTTATCTCTCATGAACTAATTAAAGCTTGCAGAGGTTTTACACACACAATCCCAGCCCCCCCACTCATGAATATACATCACGTTTTAAGTGACACAAAATTGTCATCTTCTCTTCGGCATTCAACAGGACTCTGCGTTTGAAACCCTGTCCTGCGCCGCCTCTCAGAGGTGCGAGAACGTTTGGTGAGTGAAGGAGCTAAGAAATTGGAATCTGGTTTTCTCAAATTCCAACTCTTTTACGTACGTACACATCTACATTTCTCTCTCTGCAGCACAGTGCCGAGTCGCTGCTATCCAACACCCAACTTCGACCTCTCCGCTGGCCCAACTGTTCTTTCCCGCTGACCTCCCTACCGTAATCAAAACATAAAAGTCAATACTACTTTATAAGCAATTAAACGAACAACAGACCACTTGAGCATCTCACTCCTGCACTCCTTAAACATGAGGTTATGCTCTCCTCTTTGTACAAGTGATTAATTTTTTTTTTTTCTGAGGCTTCTAGTTGCAGGGTTGCAGATATTGAAAGGATTTCTGAGATTTCAACCCAGCAATATCAAACCTAACTCAGAATAATGAGTATTTTCCAGTACCAAAGGAGAGTAAAACAAGAAAGAGGTAGAATGAAACCAGAACCAACCCGATGTCGCTGTGCTGAACCATCTGTACCCAACTCAGGACCATCGGCTCTGGTCTTACAGGGCTCAAGTGGTGGCAAATGTAATGCTTTTTCCAGTACTGTCACTTAGTGATATAAATATTTTGTTGCAGTGACGGTAGGCAAGAGAATCCATCCTTTGCCTGGTCCCAGCTCAGGTCTGTCCCCTGCCACGACAGAGTTTTCTATCCCCTCCTAAGTCCTGCTTCACTTCCAGAATCAGATCGTTTAAGCTGACCTTCCCCGCTCCATCCCAACGCTCAGCCCTGCAACACGCGACGGTCTCCTCCCTGCCTTGGAAATGCCTTTTTCCCCACAGCAACAGAGCTTGTTTGCCACAGCAGCAGAGCAAAGCATGTTGAGAACAGCAACGCTCGCTGCACTGCGCGGACAAGGAGCAAATTGAGACACGGCACCGTGAGGAGGGACGGCAGGACTCTCAGCAACAACCAGCATCCACGCAGGAGGAACCAGCTGAATTCAGATTCTCTTCATGATGCAGACAGTTGTGTTTTGTACGGATAAGGATTTCACACATCCGAGTTGTCTTTTTCTTTCCAGTCCCAGGGGAAGACGGGAGCGGAGGCTAGGTAGCGTACAGCTGTAGCTAAACGACCACGGTGACCCTCAGATGACAACCCTGCCAAGCAACAACACTGGAAAATGCACAGCGACAACTGTTCTTACTCGGTGCCCAAGCACCAGGCTCATCACATGGATTGGTGTCAGAGCAAAACGCTGGACACACCTGCTCTTCCTGCACCAGCTCAACACGGAGAGCCCCGTTGGTGCCACGGGGTGCAAGACGTGGGGTGAAGGATGGACAGATCACGGGAGCTGGAATTACAGCAAGAATAGGCTAAAAAAGGCAAGGATGCTTTCACAACTCAAATAATGTAAGTTTATTGAAACAAAGAGCAAATCTTCCCTTCCCTTCTCTTCCTGTTGATACCAATACGACCCACTCGTGTGAAAATAAAGGTCCTGGGGTTTTGTTCCCTGAAGGTCTGCTAAAGGCCTGAAGAGCAGATGGTGGGAAGTGTTTAACTAGCAAGCAAAATATTGCAACAGCACAGTCGATTTTGTACAATAGACCTCTGTAGAAAATAAGAATTATTTTTTAAAGGTCAGTTGATGAAATAGAACTGCTCTGCTCCTAGTTCTGCAGCTATTGGCACAGCCATCTCAGTAACAGCCTGCCTTGGGAAGACAACAGAGACTGCTGAGGAAAAGATTATAACGTAAAAGAGCTCAAAAAAATTTTATTTTTTTTTTCTGAGCAAGAAAAAGAAAGGAGGCTAACATAAAAAACCCATGTTGAATGGATGTTGAATGGCTAAAAGTAAGTCCTGCCAAGTTGGTTTATCCTTTTCTCAAAAACTCAGTCTCTTGCCTTAAGTGATTTATTTACAGGATCCTCGTGTCAAACTTAAGGGGCTTATGGTGGTGACGACTCAAATACTGAAATATCTTCCAAAGAAAAAGAGGGAAAAATCCTCTACCCAAACTGGTATTGACTTCCACCAATATCTACAGCCTGTCTTGGTAAACACTTGCTAAAGGTTCACCTCACCAGTTAATGAGAGCCGGAGACATTTTATTCAGAGTGAAGTACTAGAGCATCGGATTTTAAATAAAAAAAAAACTTCTAAATAGAAATGAAAGGGTTCTTTCCCCTGTGATTTTTCAGCAACAGCCATACTATTTGTTAATAACGTAGTCTAGAAGTACTCCCAGGTTTATTTTCTTTCTTTACCTAAGGGTGAAGCATAGGAACCACCGAATATCTCTTCATCCTCACACTGCCCAAATCATGCCTAGTCAACAACCAAAAGCCAATGAAATTTAAGCTGGGTGCTCCTCAAGGTTACTAAGCTAATCTTCTTCTTAAGTCGTCATTCGTGGTATGACTGCCTCTGAAAAGTCCGGTCCAAAGCAAAAGACTGGCTCTGTGTCTATTCATTCCATCTACCACCACAACTAAGAGGGCCGCGACGAGAATCAAAACACTACGGGAGAGGAACTGAATGAAATGATGAAACTTAAAATCCAATTGAAGCCAATTAAACGCTTTATGGAAGTAGCTAAATGTACTCCAATTCCTGAAAGCTTGGCTTTTAAGGTCAGTTATCCAGAAATATTACATGTGTTCTTTCGTATGCGAGAGAATATTACCCTGCGTTGAAGGCCGACGCTGGTGCCTGGATGTACCTTTGCGATTCATTAGACAAACTGCTTCGGCAAAGCGCTCGATTAGAGCGGATGCGCGTGACTCAGCCCTCAGATGCTATGCACCTTCTGCTCCGTGCCAGCTAAGCCTCTCACAATAGCAATTAGAAACAGAAAGTCAAGTAAAACAAAACAAAATGAAAAGTAATTTAAGCAAAGCTGGGAGGAGATTTAAAGTTTGGAGGTATAATGGATTCGCGTCACGTGTGTCTCAGAAGCAATAAATCCTGCTTAGGGAAACGTCTGAAGAAAAAACACTGCTAGGCTATAAAATTCCACCTCTGAGGATTATAAAACAACGTGCAGAGAGCAAACATCCTTTCCGAGCATAATAGGACTGTCAGAAATGATTGACAACAATGACAATCTATCATAGGCTGCCGTATCCCCGCGATAGCGTCTTGCACGGGGCTGTCTGGCAGAAACAAAATTGTTTATTCATTTCTGTACTGTGCGGAGGATGGGATATGTCATATAGGATAAATGCACCTTTTCTTGCCATCTGCTTTTACGCACCCGCATTATCTAAGTACACCGTTTAGTTCATATAACACTATTTCAATCTCCTCTCAGATTTCTCCCCCCATTCAGCTCTGCTACGCAGACTTGCTCAGCGCTGTTTAGGGAAACGCGATGCCTTTCTATCTCCCGAGGGATGTCAGGAAGCTGCTGCAAACCTGAAGGAAAGAAGGGAAACGAGCAATCTGGGTGCAAAGCTCCAGCCCTCACTTGGAGGTAGGGTGATGCTCCCTTTCCAGAGCTTTGCCAGCCCAGCAGCGAGCGTGCGGGTCAGCGAGCAATCCCTCAGACGGCGTATTTTCGTGATGAGGAAATCCTACCCGGGGCGCATAATGGATGGAGACCACCGGGGTCAAGAGATCCCTGCAGATTGTAATGACTTGCATTAAATCACTGTCTTTCCCGGGCAGAATTTGAGCTGACAGCCTATTGCTGAGGGACTCCACACAGTTTATTAAGTGTCCCCACGTGCAGTTTAACACCGCTGACAGGGCCGACATACCGACAGCCACCTCTCAGCCAGCCCATGCTGCAGCTCCCAGCACCGTGCTCATGCTTGTCTTTGCCACGACTTCAGTTGACACCAATGACATTTCTATAGGCAGGAGGAGCACAAAATATGCAAGGTAATGCCCCATTCTCTATGGAGAAAGCCCTGTTGCGTATGGGAGATGGGATGGTTTTTTTTTTACCCCATTCAACAGCTGTTTCTTTATTCTGTGTTTAACAACAAGTGATCTCCAACACAGCAAAGTTCTCCTGTAAAGCCATAGTCCCTAGTGTCACAGTTGCTTGTACACAACTACTGGCACAAGAAGCATGAAAATCAGTGAAAAGTAGAGTAAATTGACAAAACAGTTGTGGGAAAGAGGTTCTTCCAAGAAGCCAAGAGAGAAATAAATACGATCTAATGAAGGGACCGGGCTGGTGCTTGGGAGCATGGAGTCCGAATTCTGGCTATGAGAAAATCCAGCTCTGAAACTCTCCACAAACTCCCCAATACCTTTGTGCTACAGTTCCTCTTCTCCCCACTGATAAGCATCCTCATTATTTTGTCCTCTCAGCGATCCATTGCCAAGAGCAGGGACCGGCACCTTCACCAGCAGATGCACAGAGTCCCCAGTGCAACCTGGTCTAAAAATAATTTCCAAAGGGGGAAATTATGTTTGGTTGGTTTCATGATTCAGCTTAAGCCAAAAGAATTATTTGAGATCAAAGCTAGATTCACGGTGGATCCAAAGCCTTTGCTTCAGCCACATCTCCTGGCCTGCTGATGTCCAAGCAGAATTACTGAAATTTGTACAGTTTCTCTCCGCTCCAGAAAGGCAGCAGGCGCGAGACATCATCCCCGCAGGCTGTTTTAAAAGCAGATTAACAGGGGCAGAGAGGTGAGTAATGCGCAGTAACCATCCCCTCTGATCAGTCCCTTCCGGTGGGTTAGCAGTCCAGCTAACTCCTACCCAAAAATCCAAGCTGGATGTTCTCTCCTCAAATTATCTCCTAGCCAAAATCAGGTCCAGGCCAAGAGAGGAGGAAAGGGAATAAAAGGGCCAAGCACTGGATTTCAGCTTATCTTTGTACAGAGCCTTGTGCAATCAATCTTGTTTAGAGATCTTCCCATAAAAACACCAGCTGGAAGAAACGAGATCAGGTAAGGAAAAGGAAATAATTGCACTGGTGATGTTTTTTCTTCCTGTGTAATTACAGCCACAGGACCCTCCGCAGCCAGGGTCAGTACACACTTTACACGCACACGCTGGCGGTGACATTCCTGTTTGGGTAGCTTGCTGCCAGCTCACGTTTCTTTCATTCCTCTGAGGATTTTATTTTTATTTCTTTTTTAATTACTTGATCTTGTCACCTATTTACTTCCATCCTTTTCCTCATCACTACCACTTCCCACCTTGTCACCCTTCCAACTTGAAATCACAGGCAAAAAAAAAACCCTCCTGTCCTTTCTGGGAAGAGATCCAGGCGCATCACGAGGATGCAGGAGCACTTGACATTTCCCCATTGTTATTGGCATTCCCTTAATCAGTCGCTCTATCACAGGCACCACTGAATATGCATTCAGAACAACTCACGAGTAGGAAAGCAATTCTCAGGTGTTAAAAAATGATTCCTGCATAAGGGGATTATCAATAGGTACCTTTTTGCCCCAGATGTATTTTAACCTGCAACATCTGTAAGCATCTTCCTATTCTTGTGCCTGACTCCCATAAAAAAATCCTGTGCTGGTGTTCCCACCTGCAGCCCAGGCTGTGGGAGCACATCCAAACGCACAACCCAACCCTTCACATTCTCCATGACAGTGCAGCAGTGTCCCACTCGTTGGTTTGGGGTCAACAGAGGTGACTTGGCTAAAGGTGGACCAAAGCGACATGAACACCATACTCATGGAAATGAAATCCTGAGCAGAGCTGTAAGGGTCTGTTCGCTGTGCACTCCACAGCCTCCGAAGCCTGGATTGGCTCCACATCCCAAAATATCCAGCATGAAAATATATATGTTACTAATAGCAGGGATTCCCAAGTCACTCCTTGCATCCAACAAGACCCCTACTAGCCAAAGTAATTAGAAGCAAAGGCTTTGAAAGTGAGAGAAGCAGATAAAATAACACCAGACTCCACGTGGGAGAAGATGGGAATAAAACAGGAAAAAGTGTGGCTTTCTCTGTTTCCATTTAGGCACTTGCAAGATGCTGGCAGCGAGTCACAGGAACCCGGGCCCTGGGGACCAGTTGCTGGATAATTGCAGTAACACAACCAACACCGACCCACGTTGGTACTTGTGATGGCGACCCAGGGTTGGCACGGGATAGCAATCAGGAAAAGCCCTGAAGAAGATTATTTTGCTAATCCTTACAGGAATAATTTCCTCCTCTTTTATTTTCTTGTTAGGCTTCTAACCAGGGGTGATGGGCACAAGCGGCAATATGGGAAATACCAGTAAGATGTTCAGAGAAACAAAAAATCCCCCGTGAGAGCCGTCAAAGCGTGGAGCAGGGCTGTGGGATCTCCACCCCGGAGAGCTCCAAAGTGTGTGGGACAGTCTCAGATGTGCTTTGCCAGATTGTTTAGGGCTTACTGGAGAAGAAGGGAGAGGAGTCCACCCTGTTTTCTAATAACCCTTCAATACAAGCTGCCATTTTCCATCCAGGCTTTACAAATAAAGACAAAAAGGGAATATAAAAAAATAAATATACTGAATATTTCAAAGGAGTTTTTTTTATATAGGATGAAGGAAGCACACTGTAACACAGTAAACCTACGGAGTGAGAGATTTTATGTCGAAGCAGCAAAGGCACAAAGAAACATCTGCACATCATTTCATGGCTTTTAACTGGCATTTCAGAGCATGGCTAAACCAACAGCTCAGTGATGTGTCTGGCACTTCTAAAACTGGTGTTCAGCACAGATGCTTAGTGGCAAAATGATTTTCTTTTGCTAGGCTTGACGCTGGCTATATTGCTCCATTTTCTCCTGAAACTCCAGAGCGATTTTCAAGCCTGAATCTGAGATCCAGCCCCATCACAAGCTGAACGCTCTGTGCACCGAGATGTCCGCCCCGCAGCTGCAGATTTTGGGAGCCAAAGTCTGTTGTAAACAAGTGTCAGGGACTAATGTTTTCCACTGCTAAAATTCCCCATAAAAATGAAGTACTGCCTCCAGATCTGTGTGATGTACCTTCCTCGTGTCCTAACAGATGGGGGTTTATTGATTTCCTACCTGTGCATCCATGAGGAGATGCCTCATCAGCATCATGGCATTTTTCAGAGAGTCCTTCTCGCCAGGCAAAAAGGCATCTTCGTCTTCATCCAGTGTTTTTGACTTGTTGACGATAAAATGGGAGATCTGGTCGTTCAAGGAATGCAGCGACTCCACGGCTGCAGAGACAGAGAAAGAAAGCAAAATGGGAATGAAGCTGTGCCGGAGGGAGCTGACACCATTTCTTCAGTTTGAGACGAGCTACGGAATGCAATCTGCTTTTGAAAAGTGTAGATGGAAATTGGTCCCCGTCACTGCCCTTGGCCTCTCTGCGGAGAGGACCAGCAAAGGCGTGATACAGACTGGTGACTACCATGACTACCATAAAGGCAAGTATTAATGGAGAACCACAGCAACAGCAACAGGGTGATGCGGTCTAAATTAACAACTGAGTGTTAATTTTTTGTTACTTCCACATGTCAATCAGATTCAATTAGTTCCCAACCAACCCACATGCAGTCAATTTTCCCTCCGTGATAAGGCTTTGCAGCACCAAAATTGTATTTTCAATAGTAAATGCATGCCACAACAGGAGGGTTGCAAAATTACCGGGCTATTGTTAAAAGGATCAATAATTACAAGTAACCTATAGATACAGGTGCATCTA
Source organism: Tetrax tetrax (assembly GCA_009806455.1). Lineage (NCBI taxonomy): Eukaryota > Metazoa > Chordata > Aves > Otidiformes > Otididae > Tetrax > Tetrax tetrax. The sequence goes on from WHYT01017484.1 coordinate 658,718, forward strand.
TAGGTAACTTATCTAAGGTTTAAGGTCACATCCCAGCAGTAGCTGGGGCAATAGATGGAGGGGAACAAAAGGCACTGAAATATTCTGAAATAGAAGAGCAGTTGGTTACAAATATTCCTTTTCATAAATTCATAAAATTCAGTTGAACCTGAAGATCCCTTCTGTTGAGAAGCCAGCCGTAAGTCTCATCTCCCAGGACACAGCAAACCTAAACAGCAGCACTCTACAGCTGTGAAGAAGCAAATTCCCTAAGGTCAAATAACAGGTCTTTGCTAGAGTGAAAATAAGAAAAAAAAAAAATAGCCCCCTGATTCCTAGCTCAGAGACCTGCTCCCTACGATGTGCTGGGACCCAGAATTTAAGACAAAATGAAGGGCAGAAGCTGTAAAAACTGGCTTTTTATAAGCTAGGGTAGGAAAGAGCAGGGCCAACAACTAAAATATTGCTCATTTTCCTTCTTTACAATTATTGGTATTTGAAATATTGTTAATCTTCTAAATTCTCCCTCTTAGGGTCAAACCCCAGGTATTACAAGCAGGATTCTGCTCCCAGCCATGCACATCAGACATCTCCACCCCCACGGCTCACCAAAGTCCCCCAGCAATTTCACACACTTTGTGATGCTGCGATTTATACGGGCTGTAATATACCAACCAACAGCAAAATTTATTTCTGCCCAATGAAAAGCTTTGCATCGCCACAGATGTGAAAAGTCTGCAACACAATTTGCTTTTAAACCATTGCAAGTTTGGAGTCTTCATTTTTACCAGAGGCCCATTAAATAAACGAGGCTCAAATAATTCTTTGGTGTATTTTCTTTCTGTCGGTGGTTCACGCGGTGAAACCCCTCGATAAGCTCGCGGCTTGGAGTAACACATCACTGTCACGCGCTGAACTGTGCGCTAGCGGTACGTATCGCAAACCCTGATTTGCTCAGGCTGTTTATGGATAAGGCAATGTATTATTTAGGACTCCCTGACAAACTGATTTTATGAACGCGAGGCCGTTGAAATACATTCGCCCTAGTTCTGTCAGAAGAAGATCACACCACAAAATTCAGAGTTGCAAAGATTAGCCAGAAATCGTACTCATTAAAGAGCAAATCTGCCCCACACAAAAGGTCCATAACAAATAACAGGTACATCTCCAAAACACAGGGGTGAAAGAACAGAATCCTCCTCACTGACAGTGTTTATTTAAAAAAAAATAAAATAAAATCTGTGCCTTACAAAGCCTTGAGCAGAGTCTGAGGAAACTGGGAGAATTCCCCAGTTTGGGGTATTCATGTACCTCACTGCTTATAGAAAAAGTACTTGAGGGTCACCGTGATGGATGGGTCCATTTCAAACCGTAACGTAAATCCTACTCAAGATAAGGGCAGCAGACCCACCATCCAACCCCGCTCTGACCGCAGGCACACCCACCATCAGCAGAGAGGGGGGCAGACGCGGATTTGGGGGGTGTCCACATATTGCAGACAAAGGCATAAAACTGCAACGCGGGCGTGCAAACCGTTCGGTGAGGTCCACACACTGCCCGTTGATTTCTGGTCTCCTCCTACGCGTATTTCGACAACGCGCCATGTCCCGCACCACTGCCAGGGACAACGGTTTGTTTCCTACCCACAGTCCTCCGTAGAGCCTCTGTATCCATTTCCCATACTCAATCAACTAAAAGTTTAAGCACTTTCTCTTTTCCGAGGCCCATTCCCATGGCTTTGTTCACGCCGTTATAAATAAGGGTCTGTCAGCATTTCTATTATAAATCTCTGCAAGCCAGGCAGAAGGATTCATTCCAGCAAAGACTGTGATGCTGATGTGATTTATTTTTTTTTTCCCCTCTAACGAAAATGGAAGTGAGGAACTAAAAGCTAATTAGGGCTTAGCATTCCTCCGTTCACAGGCACACAAGGATTTCTCCAGCACCATATAACTTTCCAAAACCACGCTTGCCAAAAATTTGATCACTTGCAAGCAAAAGCTTACATCTACTTTGACTACACAATAATTTTACGGATGGGTGGGACTTACATATGTCTTGCACTATTGAATATCACAAGCCAGGCCAGCATCACGCTGTAAATCCAACGTCTCCTCCTCGTGGGTCAACCCGCACGAAGCCAGAGGGACCTCAGAGTGATGCTCTGTTGTGGACTCTGGGTTTTGGGAAGCAGCATGGATGGAAACCAGAAGTAGCTAAGTTCCTCTGCGTCACCATGCAGCAATCATTTTGTAATCGTATGTCCTCACACCAACCAACTGAAAAGCCTCTGGAAGCCATAGGAAGGTGTTATCAGGGAACATTCCGTCACCAACTGCCTCGGCCCCGGCCAGCAGATTTACTGACTGTAACCAGAAACTGGTATGCAGAGCTGTTCTCCCAGGCTTTACGATTTTCAAGAAATTCACAACAAACAAAATTATATTATCCTAAATTATTCTAAGCTCCTAATCTGAAGCAATAGCTCTGATATTTCTTCTCTTACCCTTTGGGAAGTTTATTGTTCGAGCAATATGTGACACATTAAGCTGAGGGGGAAAATGCTTCTCTCATTCGTAATTCTCTGGGTTTAGAGAGATGCCAGAGAAAACGAAGAAATGCAGAAAATGAAGAATGCAGAAAAAGCAGACAAGGATTTGAGTTGCACTTATTTGTACAAGCATCTGCCTTAGCGCTGTGTTTCAACTCTGCTTAGCAAAACAAATCTCCTTCCACACAGACAATGGAAACTGTATTTGAAAATAAAGTCATCTGAAGCTTCCTCATGGAAGTACAACGTGCACTTCTGAACCTCTGGCCTACACACTAAGTAAAAACCAAACAATTTTTGACACTGGTTTGCTGGATGTCCTGTATCAGTCTGCAACATAGCTTCCAAAGGCCGCCTCTCGTAAGCAGAAGATATTTGATATTTCTCATTTAAATCAAGAGGAATATTCTTCCTTGCGCCCACTAAAAATCTAAGCAAGAAGGATGACGAGGCAAACCCTCCATCCCTCTCGACATTAAGCCTTAAACATTTCTACTGAGCGGCCCAGCATTGAACCTAGCAATTTCTTTGCAAACATGTAATATTATTTTTTTTTTTAAATATTATGTCGTCAGGTGTATTTAGCTCAAAGTAACAGATATTTCTTGATCCTCTAAAAAAAAATTATGACAAAAAAAAAGACAACAATTTTCTTCTCCTGTATCAGTCCTCTTGACTTCACATTGATAAGACATAAATGCCGCAAGCGAGCCAATCAGCTAAGTAAAAGTTACAGCTATCAAAGCCCCGTTGGCTTCCCAGCTTTTCCCGTCCCAATTTCCCCATTTCCTCACTGCGAGGAACAATTTCCAGAGGCAAAGAAAGCGTAACAATCCTCCGTTAGTGCTTTGACATCACCCACGAGCAGGAGAAAATGATCTCTCTTGGAAGCGGTGGTTTTCACCGCTGCTATCAGAGATGATGCGCTGTGTCGGGGTTTTTTTTCAGGTGAGGGCCATTTGCCACCCCCAGAAGCAAGAACAGGTCAACAAAGTTGGTTTTTTGCAGGACGCTTCGGGGTGTGAATCACCGGAGCCTGAAGGACAAGCAGGGGAGAAAGGAAATTGCTTTCTGTCAGAGATGGGGGAAAAAAATGTGCTCGTGCCGAAGACTACCTCAAGGAAGAGGCTGAAGCAATCAAGCTGTTCCAGGAGACCCCATTTTATACACTCCAGCTACCGCCCAGACGAGCACAAAATAAAATAAACTGTAGATAATATATCCTGAGATCTACTGACAAAAGCCAGCAGAGTCTAAAATTAATTCTCGCTAGCAGGAGCGACTAAATGAAAGAGGACGGGCACTATCACAATTTTATCAAGGGACGCGGTGTAAGGATTTCTGGGCTCATCAGCCGACCCTGCTGCAAAAAATTAGAGAAGATGTTTGACACAGACTTCTCTGGAAGCAGTCAGCACTTGCTACCGCGGCTGGAGATTTGCTCCCACAGAGAGAAAAGCCAAAAAGCCACGCTGCGTGCACAGATCCTTTGAAAACCCGTCCCAGGCGAGCGCGGAGCGGCCTTCGGAGCTACGGGCTGCCGGGGAAACCTCGCCTGCTGAGCAGTGTCTCTGCTACCCAGCAAAAGGCAACGATGTGTGTGGGCAAATTGTGCAATTCATTAACGCTTAATATTACCAAACGGCTTCTGAAATAACATCTACGGGTGGTGTTTTTGCAGAGAGGAAAACAAAAGAAAATCAAAGCACTTCAGGACCTGGCTTTACGAGCTCTCCCCGTGTTCTCTGCGCTGCCACGCCAGAGCCAGCCCCAGGCTTCCGTAACACACGGGGCTCCCGAAGCCCCCGGCCGCCTTTGGGTAGAGGATTTCGGCATCTCGCACGTTGTAAGTCCCAGCTGATACCTCCTTCTGAAGAGCAGTTAAAACTCATTTGCTCAGCCAATTGACTAAATTTTTTTTTTTTTTTTTTATAATTTAATAACAACCTTCTGTGCAACTTCAGTCCCAAGCACGACTCCACTTGCAAGGAGGATGCTCTCCAAATGGACTCACTTTCCACCAAAACAGCTCAAGGAAAATCCAGGCTGGTGCTGCTCTGAGTTTTCGTTTCCCTGGCCGTTTGACCACATCCCTTATGAGATGCCCTCAGCAAGGAGCCAGGCCATACCAACAGACGCATCGGACACCACCAAGCACAGGGCTTCCACCTCTGATGGTTGGGGAACCCGCAGATTTGGGGCGTTAAGGGCGTGGAGAGACTGACTGCAGGCAGATCAGCAACGTGTTTTCTCCTTCCTCTCTATCACAGCCACTTCTCAACAAACTCCCTCATCACCCTGGCAATGACTGCTTCTCTCTGCACACATTCTGGAACAAATTAAGAGTTTTTGTGAAAGCTCCAAATCCTGACTTTGGGACCGATGCACAGCCAGCTCTGCGGCTGTACACTTGGAAATTCAAGGCAGTTCAGGGTTAGGCACAGACAGCATATAAAAAGATTATATTTATAGAGGTAAATTATAATAATTCCCATCCTGATTTGTATTACTGAGTTGACTGATGAGTCTTTTCCTGGGTCAAAAAAAAAAAAAAGGACCTGCAAGACATGCAACAGTTCATTTTTGCCTGATTAATGGTTCTGATTAGGAAGCCTTTCCCACTGTAGCATTTGCTAATTGCATTTGGACAGATCAATTAATTTATTCACTTAGCAGTAGAAGGAAATCTCCCTTCGTAAAAGCCAAGCTCATGAAAATCATCCCCCCATCTCATACCACTATTGCACTGGTCTAACACCTCTCACTTCAACAAGACAGGAAGTTGATCTTCAAAGCCCACAACCTCCAAGGAAAGATATCAGGAAAAATTTAGACATCAGGAAAAAATTTTTTACATTGAGGGTAGTGGAAACTGGCCCAGGTTGCCCAGAGAGGCGGTGGATGCCCCATCCCTGGAAACATTCCAGGCCAGGTTGGCCGGGGCTCTGAGCAACCTGATCTGGTTGGAGATGTCCCTGCTCCTGGCAGGGGGTTGGACTGGGTGGGTTTTAAAGGTCCCTTCCAAGCCAAACCATTCTGTCATTCTATGATCAAGATCACGAGGCAGTAGCTCTGTCTGAGCCCCTTTTCCTTTACCCACGCTGTCCTGCGTCTTCGCAGCTGGAAAATACACCTAGCCCCATTCGTTCACTTGTGTCAGTTGCTGTTTACAAAACACAACCTGGGAAGATCTCAATGTGGAGCACTCCATAAATATTTTCTCCTGTTACTGCTAAGAAGAGACCTACAGCTTTTTTTTTTTTTCTTTTGTGGTCTTTAACTCGTTTCAAAGGAGGCATTCAATGAGCCCCCTCACAGGAATAATTTACCACACGATTAACTGAAGAAAAAATATCTGGTGTCTGCATTAGGAGCTCAATCACCTTTCAGAGAAACACTGTGAAGAACTCATTACAGTAATTACTAACGAGCTGGCCTCTTTGGGCTGTAAATGTTTTGTGTGTAACTGGCAAAGAGCTGCATTCAGAGCTTCCCAGATGCAAAAGAAAGCGATCAGACCAATAAATGGCCTCATAGTTTCCCAGGAAAACATGCTCAGAAATGAAGCTGGCCATTTTTTCAGCTTATTAGTTTCTCCTTACTAATCTGACCTTTTTGGAAACGAAAAATGGCATCAAGAAGTGGAGCTCTGCGGAGTCGTGGCAGCTCTTTAATAAACAAAGCTTTTCATTGACACCTTTTTTTTTTTTTAAATACTTCTTTCAAAGCTGGATTTTTAAATATTTCCATTAAAATGTCAATTTTAAACTGCCCTTAAAACATGGGTATCTTTCAAACCCAGAAACACGGAAACAAATTTAGCAATTCCTCACAACATTCCCTCTCCATCGTAAAGCCTCTATTTTAGCAGACAGTAGAGAAACGATGGGAACTTCAGAGCCGTGCTGCAAGGGCAGATGTCCGCATTCCCCTTGGAGAAACAAAGGCCAGAGGCAGAAGTCTGGGGACTTTCACAAATTGACCTTCCCCTAACTGGTGCCCATCTGCACAGACCCAGTGATGACTGGGCTCTCAGCTCTGCCCAGCTGGTGCAGAGAGCAGCCCAAGGCTGCTGAGACACAGCAGCAGTTGTCCTTTGGTAGGAGATACAGAGCCTCTGGGTTTTGGAACGGAGGGTTTATTGTGCTGGGACGGTGGCTGTGTGGTGGGGACACTTAGGAAGCCCAAATCTTCCTGTATTCGTTACCATCCCAATACCTGCTTGTTCCTGGTATTGCCTGAATGACAGCAGCCACAGAAACAAACGGTATTGTGAGAAAAATTGCTTCCATCTGAGTCGTAACCTTATTGCACAAGCACCTTGTGAAACCAGACATGCAATTTATGTAGTTATTTTAAAACTCTTCCAAATGTCCTATTTAGAATCATAGAATGGTTTGGGTTGGAAGGGACCTTCAAAGCCCATCCAGTCCAACCCCCCTGCCAGGAGCAGGGACATCTCCAACCAGATCAGGTTGCTCAGAGCCCCGGCCAACCTGGCCTGGAATGTTTCCAGGGACGGGGCATCCACCACCTCTCTGGGCAACCTGGGACAGGGTTCTGGGTGCTTTTTTATCAGCCCTTTGGAAAGGACTTTTTTTCTTTGCCTCAGTTTCTTCTTCTCTAAATGACAGCTGATACCTCACAGTAATGAGCTGAAGTTAACTAGAGTTTGGCCAAAACTGTAAAAATTAAAAGGCTCTTTGTTTGCTCTAGCTAAAATACTGCCAGGAATCATTTAGAAAATAAACAACGTGTTTCTCTGGTAAGAGTCTCACCAGAGCTACAAGAATATCAGTAAGCTGAAGAAGCACTCCCATACCTAAAAACTTGCCTATTCCTCACTCCCAGCTGTATTACTTTGACTAATAAATTATATTATTACTCATCCTAAAATAAAATCCCAAAAGAAAATAAATTCCTCTGGTGTGTTGATGCTTACGATGGGGAGACTGAGTCAGAGCACAGAACAACGCAGCCAGCGACGGGGTCCTGCTGCTCTCAGCCCATCTCTCCTCCAGCACACTGGACTCCAAACTTTGACAGCTGGACTACTGTTGTTTACAGAAATATCTGAGATGTTTAATTCCCCACAGAGCTACAAACCGTTAGGACAGGAACAATGTCAAACTCTGAGAAATAGGGAAGGCATGATGCCAAACCAGTAAATCCAACTTTCACAAGACAAACTCCATTTAAGTTTGCCAAGAACCAAAAAAAAACCTTTGCAAAGATGGACAAGGCATGGTGGCACTCAGCTTTGCAGCTGGGGGAATCACGTATTTGTCACCTCTTTAGCTAATAGTACACTGTTATGTTTCATAAACAATAGCTACTTTATTTAGACAAAAAGGAAGTGAACAACAGAAATCCCGTGTGCCAACTCGGGCCAGATATCCAGCTGCTACAAACTGACTTCAGAGGAGCAATGTCCATCTGTGCTCACGTACGGGCAGTGGGATGGCTGTTGCTGGGCTTTGGATGGGGTACAGGAGGCCTGGTTCCTACTTTGCCCAAAACTGGCTCCAGGATTTTGGATACGTCACCCAAACCCTTAGCGCTTCAGCTTCTCATCTGTAAATATAAGTTCTGTAGCCCACAGAAGCATCATCAACCACAAACGTGAGGTGCTACCACCGGTGACGGACTCGTTTGGCTTTTCCCTGCTACTCAACTACAAATTAGGAATTGTTCTGGTTTAACGAGCAGCTTCTGGTGCAAACAGGATGCTCTGTCTCCTCGATGTCAAAGGTGGAAGAAAACACTTCCTGAAGAGACTGTAACAAATCACAGGCTTTTCTGGGTTTTGAATGAACTGAAATTGTTAGAAGACAACTGAGCTTGATTTGTTCCCCAGCAAACATCTGGAAGAGCATGAAACGGAGTTACGTGTTGTCCTGAGTGTTGAGAGACTGATGAATATTGTCTTGCCAGTCTGCTGGGGTTGCGATAATCAGAGGGTCGCCAGAAATCCTAAAACTGCCTTAAAAAACAAGATGTAAAAATTAAATAAACTCAGTTTGTTCACATCAGCTCTTGAGACTTTTCTGTCCCCCTTGCTCTTAACCAGAAGGGTTAGAAACTTAAAAAAACAAAAACAAAACCCAAACCCAACAGTTTCACCACATAAGAAAAATGTCAACGGTTATGAGACTTGCAATAAAGTGATGAAAACTGGCAACCTGCAAATCTCTCCTGGAACGTGTCTGCATTTGCTGTTCGTAGCTGAAAGAAGGGATGGGGGGTACTGTTAAAGCACGAATTTAAATTTAAAGCACATGACACTAACAAAACGCAGGGCTTAGCAATTCTGTCTTTAAAAAAACCCCTATATTGGCAGAGCACTGTAAAAGCTAAAATTCAAACACTGGAACGTACAGGCTGATAAACCTCCGCTGAGTACAGCGGATCAGAGGGTCAGGTTTTATCAAGCGCTCGCACGGAGCCAGCTGTCTCAGGGAGCCTGGGAGGGGGATTTGGGTCCCGCTGCAGATAAAGGTGACACTGAGGACCACACCAGCTGCTACATCTGCACCGACACCGCCAGCGGAGCCACGCGCCATCGGTTCCTGCCGGCTCACTGTTTCACTACCGCATTTCCTTCTCGTCCCAGACCCAGAATCCACGATGTGCAGTGGTATTACCTCGTTTTGCAGACTGAGAAATCTAGATTTTTTTAATTCATTTAAACTCTTCAACTCATGGGAGAATGTCATCATGGATGTACAACGCCATGGATATTTCAGCTTATTTGTAATTTATGTAATTTTGACATTACTGTCTCTATTACTGCCCAATCCTGACTTGTACCTGTTATTACATCCCATATCACCAATCCATTTATGTGGAATAAAAATAAGCATCTAGAAATACATCCATGCAATCAAAGTCAAAGTGAGACTATATTCAGCATTTAATAACCCTGACACAATTACATTTTTGGAGCAAAAGCTTCACATTCAAGACGCTTCTTCAATGTGTCATTTATATTTATGGGCACAGAACTGAATAAACTCATCCTAAAATAAAGCAGACTTTTCAGGCCACTATTGAAATTTGTTATTTCTGTTAAATATGTCTATAGAACACAGCAAGAGAGTATTCTTTGTAAAGAATATGATCCTGTGATCATCTATGTCTGTATCCACAGCTTAAGCTTAACCTTCCCTCCAAGTAAGAGCAAGTCGCTCAAGCGGCAGATTTAGAAAATCTTTCACGTTTCTATTTCTTCAGTGTAACAGCGCACGGGCTTTTCCTCAAGCAGTCAGAAAAACTGACAGGTTTAACTTTCCAGAAAATGGGATTTCATTGTCTTTAAGATAAATGGCAAACACGAGCTGTGGTGAAGGAAACGACTCTTTCACACTCCATCCCAAGAAGTACAATAACACAAGTCTTGCGTTAGGTTCGCGTTTCACGTCTGAAATAAAGACACCTGAAGCTCCTGTGTACTTCGGAGCGGATGAGGGATGACTCTGGAGCAGCTGCCCAGACCGCGGGCAAATTGCTGTGCCTTTTCTCATCTTACCTAGCAAGAAATTCTGGAATACCTCCTGACATGGTCAGAGGTAAAAAGGGAGAGTGCGAAATATGTGGCAAACTCTTCTTGGGTTTGTTGGTTTTTTTTCTTCCTACAGAAATGTTTCTTTTCACTGAAAAAAAACCCCTAATTTGGAAAGGCACGTCAATTGTGAGGTTTCATTTAGAAAACACACAAGTCAAGGATGTTTAAGTGTTCCTCTTGTATTCAGGACGGCATTGTAACAGAATTTCTTGGGCACTTTGCATTTCTATTCAATAACATTGTTTGCATTCTACCTGAGCACAATCATTTGTCAAAGTTATAACATTTCCAGCAAAAAAAAAGAATGAGTAGAGCATTCAATACTAATTACATAGCATTCAAATATTTGTCTCGGTTGGAATCGTTATTTTTTATTTATTCAGTTTTCTAGATGCTCCTGCTAAGGTGCTTTTATCCCCGCTGCAATCAATGGAATTTTCAGGGAGAGGGAGCACCTCATAACTTTTTTTCATGTGGCAAAGTCTCATGAAAGAGTTTAAGTTCATTTTTCTTGTTGATGATCAGTGGGAAAATCATTTGTTTCTAAGTTTCCCTAACTGCAGAAGACAATGCCTTCTTTGTTTTGATTTTCCTAGGTTTTGTGATTCAGCTTTGAACCTTGGCTTCATGGCTGACCTCACATTTTATGTCTAAATTACTCATGCTGCATTTGTAAACTTTTGCCAGTGGCATTTATTTCAGCAATCGGAAAGCAGGAAAAAAACCAAATATCCCTCCAGACAGGGAGAACTATATTGCATTGACCTCCTTTCCTCACTCTCATCGGTAGGCTTTGCAGCAAGATGTTTGTCAAGGCAATGAAATTAAAGTTTAATAAAGAACAAGAAGAGTAACTGTCACCAGTATGAAACTGGGGAAGCAGCATTTTGCAAGCAACGCTCGGAAGGCCTGGGATTTTCCATCAGTCGTGTTCCTGTGCCAAGTCCAAGCGAGGAGCTCGGACCGCAGCCAGGCGCTCGGAGAGATGAGATCATTGCAATACCCCAGCGGTGCGTGAAGCAGGTAAAATCAGAATGGCAGCAGAGCAGGAGAGAAATAAAAATGCCTTCCTCTCCTCCATAACACAGAATATTAGGTAAATGGAAAGGGTTTTTATTAAAACGTTCAAAACCCCTGAAATGACTCAGAGACTCATTTCGTTTTCAAACACACCCACGGTTCTTTGGCTCCCCAGACTTGGAGTAACTGTGGCGTTTTGGCATCTCACTTGCTTTTGAGGACGGAGCTCCCTCGATGGGTGGGAGATGCCTCACAGTGAGACCTGGCAGCACATTTACTTGCTGCCTGTGCTGCAGATGCAATCCGTACAGACACATCCACCCTAAACTGGGTATCACCTGCAAAACCCACCCGAGATCCCCAGTAGCCAGGTGTGTGGGTAGCATTATCTGAACCTTATGCTACCGTGGCCACTTTGCCCTGATAGCCACTTACCCTGCAAAGGCCCTGGAGCCAATCAATACATCCTGCAGTCTCACTTTTCGGATGCCAAGCAGCTCGAGGTCCAGCTGTCTTTCCCTGTGTGAGAATCTTTCAGCTGGCAGTGAGAATGACTTAGAGTTTCTGAGAGCCTTTCATCTTCCTGAGGCTCCCGAACATGCTTGAACAACAACAACATCAACATTAAAAGTTAATTTGCCCTGTTATTAACCCAGCCCATCACTCTGTGTCCTCCTCTGGCAGCTGCCTGAGAGAACAACCATTCTCTCTGGCACAAGCATTTTGATAGATGAAGGGAAAGCATTTGATTCTGACACGTGATTGACAGAAAGTGTCCCTGTTAATTATGACCAAAAAGACAGAAAGAGAGGAAAATTATAACATAACTCCATAAACTAATTTCAGGGTCATGTTTAGGGGGTTCTTCAAAGATGCAGAGGGTCAGCTATGACCACACAGTGCAAGAGGTTTATTTACTCTATTTCTCACAAAGTCAGGGTGAGATCAGCACAAACCTGCTCGAGTTCAATAGCAATGTAAAATATTATATGCTCGGACTTACGCAAATAAGAAACAACCTCCCCATCTGCATAGAGGCCACCTCTACTCTCCCCAGAGTAACTTCAAGCTCTTTGGTGGAGTTCATCCTTACCTATGCCAGTGTAACACAGAATAGCATGTTGCATTTATTTTTCTCAAAGTTTCACTATGATTTTGTACTCACAGAAGGCCAACATGACCAGGGTTGAGTCAGCAATGGCTGGGCAAAGCTCTGGGCTCCATGTACCCAAGGGGTTGCTCTGCCAGCTTGGGGAAGGGAAAAGTGCTGGGAAACTATCATTAAAAGGACTCCTGGTCTTTGGAAACCCACTCCTCTTCTCCAGCTTCCAGTGTTTCCCTTCCATCCACATATCAGAAATCAGGGACAGAAGGCGAGAGCCAGAGGAACTACATTGCTTGCTCAGAGCAGAGACTGGGACAAAACCCATCCCGTCAAATTAAGTCTCATGAAGCCTATAAGGACTTAGTGCAGGTCTCCTGGGATCTCCTAGTCACATCTCAGACCAGCAGACAGTCGTGGCTCGGGGAAACTCCCACAGCAGAGGCCCCTGGTTTTATTCTCATGGATTTTTGCACCCCACTAAAAAGAAAACAACCCCAAATCTATTTTCTACTTCCCCACCAAGGCAGCATTCCCTCACCTGAACAGCTGTCTCTGCTCTTCTTCCCAAGTTTGCCATGGCAACAAGAAAACTGCATATAGCCAGGGTAAAATGGATGGGTCATGCTTTTAAATTGTCCTTCTGTCTCTAGCCGGGTTACGACATCTCCTAGCTACAGGACGTGCAAGAGCGGCAATGCGCTCGCTGCCGCGAAGAGCTGCAGCCCAGTAAATCCCAGACAGTAAATACATCACTGGCTGCAGGGACGCGCAAAGGGAAGGCAGGAACTTCATGACTTCGGAAACCAAGAGGTTAGAAAACAGGAGACATTGGCTTCCCATTTCATTTTGTCCTGAGCACTGCAGGACTGAGCTGGGCAAACTGGGAGTGAAGCAAACCCACCCTGCTCTGGACAAGGCGGAGAGGCTGAAACATGAGCGTTCCCATTGGGGAGGCACTCGCCAAACTGCAAAAGGACATTACAGAGGCAAGCCAGGGTTTCTTAGCAACAGCATCACATACAGGTCCATTAACTCCAAATTCCTCGGTGAGTAAATTCTGAGCTAGGAAAATCTTCAGACACTTATTGATAGTGTGAGCTAAAGCGTGTGTTTTGCTCAGTCCAGTAAAGAGGAAAAAAGGTTGCCACTGAAAAGCAGAGACCAGAAATGACTTGCATTTTGGGGAGGGTTCTTTGGACATCTTGGAGGCGTTGGAAGTGCAGCTGGCTCGCCATTAGGTTACGGTAGGCTGCCACAGTGGGTCTCCGCAAAAGCCTCAGCTGTAGAAATTGCTCCTGCAATTCTGCGAGAGGATTGCTTTGGCCAAGAAGGCAACTGAAAAGCAGCTCATAAAACACAACAAAGAAAACACAGAGAGAGAACCAGAGGGCAAGAAGTGAGTCATGTATTATAGCAGTTTGATTTCCTCCTTGCAAAGTGCTTTGTATTTGTGGGACTCTGTTGGCTCATTTCGTTGGCGTTACTCCTTATTTACTGGTGGCACAGCAGACCGAAGAACAGTGAGACCAGAAGAGGTGGCCAGGAGGCTCCTCCTCTTCCCTTTTAACCACCATTTGCAATATTTCTGCTCTGATCGTAGCTGACAGCTACTGTGACTTTCTTTCACCCCTAAGTAGCTCTATTTTCTCCAAGCCCATCTCTTGGAAACACGCGATGGTTTGAACAGCTCCACTTAGGTTTTGGAAAGCTACATCTGCAAACGCCACGGTGAGAATCAAAGGGTTTATTTTAACCACGTTTCAAAGATGATTTTAAGACACTCTCAGAGAGGTGGGAGACGGATGCTCTTTGAACCACCGCCGTCTTTGAATGCACGGAGCTGGCGGTACTGTGCTTACACACAGCGCAAACACACACGGGTCATCTGTATGCAGAATTTAAAACACTACGTACATTCAAACTACGCGTATTCTTCAAATTAAAATTGCCCTTTTGTCGACGGTCATTAAGTTATCATCAGACGTTATGAAGTTAACGTGAGAAAAAGGCAAGAGCGGTGCACTCACAGGCTGTATCAGAGCACTGAAGAGCTCCCTCGCTCGGAAAGGTCAGCTCATTTTGGATTGTCTATTTGCATAAATTTTCATCAGTCAGCCCTTGCTCTTCCTCTGATACAAATGGGAAACCCGTATGAGACGTCGTTCTCAGACAGAGTTACACACAGATACTGCTTTTATACCGTGACAAACAAAAACACTGTGTCTACTCTGATTTGGCTTCATTTTACTGCATCAATAACTTCAGAGGTAAATAGCTTAAAATGACACTTTACAATACTTCCACTGGTATTCTGACAAGAATAAAAGATAGATGGAAATCTCTGAAATAATACACGAAGAGAAGTAGCCGTGGTCAAGAAGTAATTTTCCTGCGCAATCGACAGCACCATCTGTCTAAAGGGCATTTAGGTGCCAATTACAGCGCACAGGGCCCCTGGCCTCACCTAATCAGTTCTTCGGCGTCGGATCAAATCCTTCCAAGCCCTTTGTGATTTGCATGAGGAGTCAAAATGATAAACTCTGTAATAACGCCGACAGATAGCACGCGCTGAACTAGAGGAGAATGACTACAGGGCTCTTTAATGAAAAGAACATGAAGTTTATCATGTTTTCGCTGTTAAACTCAGATGAGATTAGGCTAATGAAAAGCAAAAACAATCTGCCTCCCCCCAGAATTGCTCCTCAGCCTTTAGAAATGTTTGCAGCGAGGAGAAATCAGACATCTCCTCGTGGTTTTTCCTCCTCGTCTAACACGGCACAGCTCTCCCAGCACTGCCAAAACCCAACATTTAGGTAGAAGATCTCGGTTTTTTGGCTTTTTCCATAGCCTCCTCTTATTGCTCTTTCTGATGGCTTTTATTTACATGTTAAACGAAATAAAGCAGCATTTACCTACATAAGGGTTTTTTTTTTCCCACATCTTAAACCCTTAGATAGCTGCTGTCCTGAAAAGAGCCTTCATTAGCGCACATTTCCATACAAAGATGAAAGACGTACGTGAGGCAAAGGTTTTCCCTGGAAAAGGAGAGGATCTCAAGTCATTAATATGTCATTATGTTTCTGTTCATTAGCATCTCTGGAAGCTGATAAATATGGTTTTAATGACTTTTTTTTTTTTCCTTAATGCTCTTTAAAGTATTTTTCCCTTACTGCAGTGCTAAGAAGGTGTAAAAGTCTTGTCCTGAAACGATACACCATACCGCAGCTCACGCTCTGCGGCGGTTTTAATGGGAAAATTTTCTTGCAAATGCAAATTAAATAATGTATTTACTGGTACATGGAGTCAACTTCTAAAGCACATTAAGACTTTCCCCAAACCATTTAGTCAAGATTTGATTTCCAACGTGGTTTAGAGAAAAACATACAGGAGATTTTTAGTGATACCATAAGAAATTGGCTAGTAAAGGGTTTTATATATCTATGTATATCCATGTGTTTGTGTGTGAGTATAAAACAACTGTACTGGCTCCAGCGCTATTCCCCGTGCGGAGCCACATTCAGGTTGAAGCAATTCCACTGAATATTTCTTCTGCACTAGGTTGCAAAAGAAACAATTAAGTAAAGAGAGCTTTGATCGTATCCACCAAATACCGTTCTCTAGCAAATCAATGATGTTTGAATTGAAATAAATCTCTTTGCATGCTTTGGACAGTTTTATAATTCAGAGCCAGATTCCAGCAGGAAAGACTTGCGTCAATGCAACAGAGTTTCTGGAAGACAGATGTTAGCACAATGTCAAATCTAATCAGGGATGACATGCTGCTGTTATTTGATTCTGTTTATCGAATTTATTTATCTCCAATTGCTACTTTTTGTAAAACATTGCAAGGTGGGAACATTTGTCAGCAACATCAGTACGGGAAAAGCGTGATGAGCGCACAGCTTTCTCCACCTCCGGACCATTCAAGCAAGTGCTTATTTTAATTCTTCCTAAGTACTGCATTTTAAAGCACATTTAAGTGTTTTGCTGAAGTAGGTTCTGGATAGTGATAAATGAATCACTACGAGGACAAATTACCCAAACTGGGTCATAATCGACCACGATTGAAAGCTCCAAACGAGAAGTGGGGAAGCAGCGTGTGACTCATCCGGTGATAACAGGGATGAGACTGATTAGTGCAAATGAATACGAAGGGCAAATGTGAAGTTATTCAGAACGTAATTTGAAGGGTTCACAGCTCTCACTGACCTCATACGAGGTCTTAAAATGGTTTGAGGAGAACTAGGAAAAGCAAAGATTAGTGGTCTCCACTTTGCAAAGTCTGTGTGTGCTCAGCATGCGATGAACAGAGCCATTTGGGCACAGCAATTAAGCTGTGTACCAGCTGTGTACCAGTTCAGTACCATGAACCATGGCATGGTTCTTGTTTATTTGGGGGAGAAAGGTGCGGGCAGGTTGGAACAGGGGCATTTGTAGGAATAATGCTGATTATAATAAAAAATAAACACTCCTTGCTTAGCACGTGAGCTCCCCGGGGACATGCCCTGTCCCGTGCATCTTTAAGGTATCCAATCCTTTGGAAACAAAAAAAGGTAAGAGTACAAAACAGAAGTGCAGATGCTCCTTATGCCAGTTATTTCCATAGTCTAAATGATCATAAGAAAAAGAAGAGGACATTCAAATCAGGTCGTTCATGGAAAAATGACTAAAGCTTCTATACAACATGCAGTATAGACTATACTGCTGCTTCCCTCAACGCGCCGGGTTTTGGCCATCCACAGATGCGTAAATCCGGGCAAGACAAAGCACTGCTCTGCTCCTGCACTGAAATCTCCCTGCCCACTGGCAAACCCTGCTTTTGGCCCGTGCTCAGCACAGGAAGGCTACAAAAGCACATGAGCATCCGCTCCCTCCCCGCTCGGTTCCTTGGCCAAGGTAATCCTTCTTGACTTTGAAAGGGAAACAAAGAGGAAAAACATCATCCTGTCCACACAACTTAGTTCAGACCTGTGGGTTTGACATCTGCCTGATGGGCGAGGGGCCTTTTTTGGCTTCGCACGAAGCACAGATGTGCCAAAACCCAGGTCTGACCATCACTGATGGAAAGCAAGGTTTGGAAGAGCTTTGCAACAGCCCTGAGCATACACAGGAGGAGGATGTTGTCACAATAACCTTAAGAAATAAAACAGAAAAGCAGCTCGAGAGACAAACCCTTTCATCCCTGCCATCCCATAATCACATGCAGAGATGACACAGAGTTTCAGACAGAGGAATTAATTATTCGGTTACTCCAGCTCCATTGAATGTGGCCATTGCTTTCTGTTGATAAGCAGAGAACAATGAGATTCCTGCTTTCTCGAGAAAGCCTCCAGCCTGCTTTCCTTCGGTTACTCCTACACATCGCTTCCCTGTGACAGAAGGATCTGACATTTTCTTCCTTTGATGGGGTAAAGTAATGAACACGACATGAAAAAGGAGAGGGGCATCCTTTTGGCTGGATATCTGAGAATGTGGCTGGCTTCTGCTTCCAACCGCATCTTCTGAAGTTGCCTCAAATGAGGGGAAAACATAAAGCAGGAGGAGTCATGAATTCATAAGCAGCACTACAATGGGCTTAGCCAAAATCAGATTTTTATACTCAGTGCACCCCATTTCTGGTATTTTCAGTAAGTTCATTTCATTGCAGATACATCAATTGTCATGTGGCTTAATTAATTAAACCACTCTCAAGTGGTATTGAGATGGGAAAACACAACAGGGGAAATTCTCCTCCTGGTTAAACTGGTATAAACCCAGAACTGAGTATTTCTCGGTCGGTGGGCTGATTTTCCAGAACGCGCAGCAGGATTGTAAGGTGTGGAATATTACATTATAGTTTCAGGCAAATAACACTCAAACTAACTCCTACACCTTCCAAGGTCAAACAAGCTCAAGTGGCATAAAATTGCCTTATCATTAATATATTTTTATGCATAAGAAATTAAAGAGAATGAGAGGCATTTTCATTTTAAATAAAGGGCTGACAGCCTGGAGAGGGGGAGAGAAATTCAGCTCTGAATTAACAGCTGGATAGGCCAAGGGATGACCCCACGATCTGCCAAAACCCAAAAGTAGGATGCTGTATGTGACAGTGTGATGCACATGCACATGTATGAATTATCCATGCAAGAATCTTTAAGGAGGGATGTGCCTTTTTATAACTTCATGCTCCAGTTATTAATTTTCAATAAAAATAAGTAAATGAGTGCAGGTGGAACTGAGCACCAGGTCTGGGTGGAAACTGACAGGCAGGACACAATTTTGCGTCCTGAAAGAAGTGGAGAAGACCCATTTAGACTGGAGATCACCACATCTTCAGTGGTAGCACACCAGAATATTTCTGGTTTCCAAACACGAGGGCGATGTTTCTACTGGAAGCTGAGCTGGGGAAGAGGGTGCTGGGGAGTTCCTCAGGTGGTCCCTGGCTCCGGCTGAATTTGGGACTCTGGATAGCACAGGCGCTGGGACCTGCCTACACACCTGCTTCACCAGCAAAAGGACACTGCTCTGTATATAACATTTAGAGGGCGTTCATATATCCAGAGCAAAGATTAAATCAGCGCATGCAAACCGTCCACACCGCCGTTCTCTTGAATCCCAAACACAACCTTTGGTGTCTGGGAATCAGTTCGCTGATCTTCGCCATCATTCTGGAGTTGATAAGGCTGAATCCCTCCCACGGTTAAGTACATCTTCTGTCCCCAGCACAAAGGAAGACAGCTCAAAGGTATGTGTTTCTCCTTTAAATCATTTGTGCAGCACTTGGTGCCTGCAGAGATATTTATGTCGGAGCCTGCGGTAGATTGAAGCTGCTCCTGAGGTCAGAGCCTGTCGGGTTCCCTTTCTGCAGAGGATGCTCTGGCCTTCAGAGTGATAGATCAGGAACAGCCTCTTCCCTCTCCCCGCCACTTGCAAGGAATTCATTTACCAGAAGGTAAGAAATCGCAGGCAACATCACTTCTTTCTTTCTACATTGTTGGGGTTTTGAGGTTGGGATTTTATTTTTTTTCCCATCTCATTGATTTATCCCCTTGTTTGCACTTCACAAATAAAAGAAACAGAACTGTCAAATTCTGGAGAATACTTCAGGCGCAGAGAAAATGCCAGAGCTCAGAGGGGCTGGGGAAACAGCAGGAATTCAGAGATGGGCATTTCTCAAAGAAGGAACCGCTCTGTAACAGTTTATGGATGGAGTCAAACAAAAAAGCAGGGGCAGGTCCCCCTCAACCCAAATTGCCCGGCAGCTCCTACGGAGAATCTCCCCCACACTCCAGATGGGTTCAGCTGGGGATCAGCCCCACAAGAGAGCAATGATACTCATCTGTGAATCATCTCCAAATTCGAATAAAGCAACGTGTGCTGCTCCAGACAGCCCCTTCCCCACTTAGTTTGTCCCAATGGTGGATTGGGTAGTGTATTTAAAAATAAAAGTAAAGAGCAGTTGGAGAAAAATTAAAGTTTAGGGAAATTTTGTGCTGCTACTTTGCAACATTCTGATGTTATTTGGGGGGGGAAATTGCGAATCTACAGCCTTGCGAGCGGCTGTAAGATCCATTTCTATTCAAAAAGGTGTTTTTCTTAACCGTGTTGTTTGACTGTAGGGATTTTTTAGTGCCCAAGCACATTGCTGAGCTAATATTTTCCTTGCAAAATGTAGTGACTTCGCTCTCCGCTTTGCCTCAAGTCACGCTTTCTGTTAATTTTCCCCGCAAACATTTCTGCTAACGGCATTCCTCAGCCTCCTGCCATAAATTACTTTTATTAAAGAGCAGCAAGAAAGAAACCCACTTTAAGCTCCTGAATACCTCCTCAAAAAGTGAGAGCAAGCAGCCGCTCAGAATCCTGTTCCTTTTATTCTGCAAACAACATACCAGAGCCCTGACACCTTTTGATAGGTTCCGCGTGACCTCCCTGCTCCCCTCAGCGAGTGACTTCATTGCTCAGCTACGACGGGGCTCCGCCGCAGTGCGATACTCGGAGCACGGGAGCCAGGCAGTGCATTAAAATGCAATATTCCACAGGCTGCGATTTATCGTCTGTCACTTAGAGCAAAGCATCGCGCATCTTAATTGTCTGCTCCTTTCCAGCTACTCCGTTTGGCTGGGAGATGAGCTATTTCTCACCTACCATGAGTTTTTCGTGGAAATATGGATCTTTGAAAGTTAAAGATGCAAAACTAAAACAGTCAGAGCTGCATACCTAACAGTCTCTCTGTGCAATGCATGAAAATGTATCATAAGAAATAATTATGCATTTTTCTTTGCCTGATTTAGCAGTTTCAGGGGGTTCCCAATGGAATCAGATCTACAAGTCCATAGAAGAAACCCCACACCTTTGCAGCCAGCCCCAGGGAGCTCACAGTCAGCAGAATATCTCCAAAATCTTCTAGTTCACAGAGATTATGAATTACAATAATCCATATGGACCCACTGAAAACTACAGCAGCTTCAACCTTTGATATGGCTCGTATCTGACCGGCAACACAACCCTTTGAGGGTATAAGGTCCTGTAACTTTCAAATCAGATAGAAATGCTGGGTGCGCTGGCAGTGTCCTACTTGAGGAAACTTTAATCTTCTTCAGTCACATAGATTTTCAGTTACAAACTATAGATTTGAAATTACAACGTACAGATCAAAGAAACGCATGTCCAGCATCGGTGGAAAGGAGTTAATGGTGCAGGTGATGGTTCCATGAGTCAATTGTAGGGCTGTTATTTACAGATTTGTACCCAAACCCCATTTCTGGCCCATCCTGTGGATGTCTCTGATGAATTACGTAGGTTGTGTTTTCTGTGACCTTTTCAACCCCCCTCCTTCTCAAGACATTCTATTGTCTTCAGAATTTTTCTATATCCACCTCATTCCAACCACATATCATTAACTGACCTGGGGTGAAAGCAATCTCATACCACTGGACCACACTTGGCTAACACAATCAGTTCTCAGGGCAGAAAAACATTAATGAGTTTGCAAAACACTGAAAAAGAGGGTTTGCTGTGGTGGGTCAGAGAGTCACCCCATCACCAACACTTGCACACTGACCTTACACCATCCATTAATTTTTTCAAGCCTTGCAGAGCCCCAGTGGAGATGAAGAACGTGTTTCCAAGTGCCATCCTGCTCCAGATGCCTTTGGCACACCGATTTCTCCAGAGCTGTGCTTCCTGCCTTGTCCCATGAGTCTACGCAACACAAACATTTCTTTTATATTGATTTAGTCTCTCTGCTAGATTATTTGATTTTTTTGTTTCTTTGTTTAATCCTTACAATATTGGTATTTTTCAGGCCGGCAGCCAAACAAAACCTTTGGAGACATATGAAATACATATTAAGAGTCTCATTGCCCAATAAATTAAGGGCACAAATTACACAGACAAATCTGACGAGCATCTCATTACAGAAGGCACATTTTGGCATCACAGTGCTTTGCAAAAGAGACTGATATTCATACATTCTCGCATCAAATTTAAAATTCCAATCAGCAGAACCACAGAGGGGGATTATGTTACCTCGGACTTTAATTCGATTGTATTTTTAATTCTATTAAAACTCCAAGCTTGCACAATAAAATAATTGTACGTATTTGATTAGGATCTTAATTACATGTTTGCATGTTACTATATCTGTTTAAAAACTTAAATAAGCTTTCCATCCCTTGGAAAATTTTGTGAAACAAGATGGTATATGTAGTACTGAGCAGAAATTTAAATGTGCAAGACACGAAAGTGAACAGTGTGATCCTAACATGGAGACAACACTTTCTCAGCATTGTGTCAGGGTCCAGCTGAAAAACAGAATTAACTGATAGAAGCCAAAATGACACTTGACCTCTGAGGTTTTGTGGTGGTCAGTTTAATTAGCCCATTAAAAATTAATTATTAATATCAGTTTGAGTAAGCTCATGGTGTCTAGAAAACAGCATGCAGAGGTGACGCGTCTGAAAGGAGGCTGTAATGCCACCGTTTGTGACAATAAAGAGCTTTTGACCCGGCGGACTGACCCACGCTGTTACTCAGAGGCTGTTTTGAGCCCTAGAAGGGCTCGGGGCTCCTCAGCTGGCAGTCACCGACCCAGCAGCGTATCGCTCTTCGGTGCCACTTCACATCAAACCTCACTGGAAACAAGGGATAAATTAACTCGTTTCTCCCATTACTTCACGCCCACCCGAATGCTGCAAGCTCAAAAGTGCATTAAAAAAGTTCTGGGGGCTGCATCCTGAGATATCAAGGAGGGATAATTAATATAGGAAATAGGAGTACTGCTCCAAAATCGGGGATACTGCAAACCTAGCACATGGTATTCCCCCAAAAAAGCCAATTAAGTTACTTTTTTTACTGGCTGAAGACTAAAACAAGCAACTGTAGAGGTCTATTTTCTCTTATGTCTTTAAAAATCCAAAACCTTGGACAAATTTCAGAGCTTACAAAACCTGAAGAAATAAGTCCATTGCTACTCACAGTCGTATCTCCCTCAGGCTCTCAGCTTGGGAAAACCAGCAGTGATGCAGGTGATGCACAGCTCATTACCACTGTACCTCAGGAACTCAAAGCATCTCTTACAGAAACTGTTTGTATTCAGAAAATATTTAGCTTACGCTTCATCAATTTAAGATGAAATACCGCGTAGCGATTACCAAAACGCAAGGTGTGGAGCAGTCAGATAAGCATCCCAAATGGCCGATGAACGTACAAAGCTCAGCCTCTAATTCTAGCAGATAACCAGTCTCACTTGTAGAAACATTATGTTCACAACTCTATCACCTCTGAGGGCTCCTGCTTCTCACTGACCTTCTCAGTGAGCCCTCAACTCCTTTCTTCCATTCCAGTTTCAGAGACAGAGAAAGAAAATCTAAATAAATGAACCTAAGATTGTCACAGCTTAGCAAAGGCTCGGGGTCACTCCTTGGTCTGTACAGGTACATCAGTCACCTGGCTTCAATAACTCAGATTCCATGGTTCGCCGTTTATAAAGACAGAGAAACCCAACAGACCTAAATCCTCATCAGTTTAGCTGTCCTGTTCTCTTTCTGCCAGCCACACTTTTGCCCAAAGTGTAGAAGTCTTTGTTTATACCACAACCTCAGCAAAGAAAATAGCTTCCTCCATCCCACTGTCCCCACCGCATCTCCAGACTCGTAATTTTTAATTATCCCTTCTGCCAAACAAGTGATCAGAAATGTCTGGAAACAGGTTCAAGAGCAGGCAATTCGCAGAGCCGAGAACAAGTCTCCAGCACAACTCAGAACTGAGCTTAAAAACAACAGCGCAACTCAACACAGCCACATCTCAGGTGCAGCACCAGGTGTTCTGTTGTATTATAGATTTTTAAAAAGGTGATTTTGTGGCCCAGGCAGTTGAATTGGCTGCCCCATACCCTTCTGGGCGAGCAGTGGTTCTTACGCGGGGCACCCTGCGATACCGGAGTCAGTTTATAACCAGCACCACAGCAATTCAGAATAATGCAGTAAACCAGCAGAAAAAAAAAAAATGAACCTTCTCCCCCGTCTGCAGAACAGTGAGAGAAGCCCCAAGGACAAAAGAGACAGAAAGACCTGGAGCACTTGCACCAATTTTAAGAGGATTAAGCAAAGCTTTCTCCTCCAGAGACTTGAACAGAAACTTCCCCAGGTTGGAGGGATACAGTATGAAAAGCAATTTAATTTCTTCCTTGGCATTTATAACTAATAAAAGCAGCACCAGACAGTTTCCAAAAACCAACTGCCAGGCTTTGCAATGATATTTCTGGGATACATAAGACAGGAACTCCTCTTTTATAATTCTTTTGCAAGCAGGGCTCTGCCCCTCTAGGTCCTAGCCCGCAGTCGTCATAACCTGTCTCAGGTGTCAGGGGTAGTGTGAAAAAAAACAAAATATAAAAACCCCCAAACAACTGCAACAAGCATTTTAAAGCATTATGGCAAAAGTGGTTTGTTGCACGAAAACTTTCCATTTGAGTCCGTACAGGACTCCTCACACAGAGCACAACCAGAAATTATTCCCACTACCTAAACTCACACTAATAGATGCCTCTGAAAAATTTTTAATGTGTTTTTAATGCAGGCATCTCTAGAAAATCTGGTCACAGCGATTACTGGAAATACATTCCCAAGGTGAGTATTGTCTCATTAACCCTCTCGCTTCTCACAGCACTAACGAAAGCAGCAGGACAGACCTAATCTCCTGACACACAGATGTCTGATGGCTTTAACTGGCTAATTACACTTACACTGAGCAATGGCTGAGAAGCTCTATGGTTGGCAGATGCATTTATTCAGCCATTACTGTTAGATTTTAAATCTGTTTTGTTCCACAGCTGACTGTTATGTTTGAAAGAATTAGGCATCCAATTAATAGCATCCAATAACAGGAGAAATACTGAAATCCCTGCTTTGACAAGGACGGTTGCATCTACAGCTAGTCCAGGAAAAAGAAAATGGAAAACTTCTGACAGCCTACCAAGGTGAAACTCTCTGTTTCTCTGGCTCCTGACTGTACTTTTGTCATTGCTCATGAGAACATGGTCCTGTTTTGCTGTGTAAAATACAGAAGATGTTTCCTCTTCTATTGCAAGGAAACAAAGCCAAGAGCGCGGGAGCCGAATTGCAGAAAGGAATTTGGATGCGAGAGGGAACAAGCGATTTGCTCAACAGCACCCAGGGAGTCCTTGGCAGGACGAGCTGTGGAAAGTCAGCAAGGGGAAAACATCTGCCTCTGATTTGGAGCGGCTCTGTCCCCGCAGGCAGCTCTCCCGTGTCTCAGCCTAGGTCTTCACCCGCGGGACAATTCCTCTTTTTACCGTGCTCAGACAGAAATCCGACTGCGCTGCTCATTTAACTTTGGATGTGCTTACTCCAGCTTTGCTGCTGGGTGAGATTTTCCAAGGCATGGCAAATCTGCTTAGCTCGGCTCCTGCTGAAGCGCTCGGCCAGCTCGGCCCGCTTCCCAAATACCACCCGAGGCGAGGTACCCAGCGCCGGCACCCTCGTTTGTTCTGCTCCTCTGGCAGCCGTCGCCAGGCAGTGCCGCTGCCCAGCGGTTTGCTCAACACCTCCCTGGAAGCAAAGCGTGATTTGAAAAATTGCTGCGCTGTCATTTTGAAATTAAAGTTTCTTCCAGAGTTTCCTGTAACAAAGAGCAAAGGGGATTTCCTTGGCATTAGTAAGTACGGCCAGTTCCTGACGGATACTTGAGGATTTAGGGAAGATAACCTCTGTGGGAAGGGTTTGCACCTTGGACTACTTGAGTCTAGAAAGACTAGGTCCTCACAACTCCTCTATTCTTGATAGCAAAAAACAGAGTCATCCAGAGTGGAATTTGGAGCAGAAATCTGATTTAGCCCAGTGCCCCTTGGTCAGGAGGAGCCTGGGAAGACGAGCGTCACCAGGGAAGTCACCTTTAGTGAGCATCCAGCTCCAGTCACCTGCCTTCAGGAAGAGTCAGGAGGAATATGCCAACACATCGAAGCACTGGTTTTCTCCCCCTTTTTCAGATTTTGAACTCGTGCTGTCGCTGGGTCCCGAGGCTGACAGCACATGTGCACTGTCCCCAGTACAGCACTGGAGCAGCCGGCACGTTGATGCTGCCACAGTGCAAACACTAAGAGAGTATTTCTGGGATACAGAAGATAGGTACCTCTATTTATAATTAATTGCATACCAACAAAAGCCTGTTGTCGGGAAAAAAACACTTGCAAGCATCTGGATGCTTAAACAAGCACAGAGAAATTTCATTAAAATAGAAATTGAAGTTAATTAACTAACTGATGGAGTCCTCTGTTCCATTCACTTTAAAGCCATCCGCATCCTTCCCTTGGTCTACTGACTAGCTTTATTCAGTTCCAGTGAGTATATCAAAGTGATGTATTCTGCTTACAGATTCAAGGCAAAGCACATTTATCTATCACAGGAGGAGAATGGATTTACATTTAAATGGGTGTTCCTCATGTATCTAATAACTCAGTTGAGTAATCAAAGCAGCACAATCTAAGCAGGAGCGTGTGTTTGGCATTAATATAGCCCCCAAGATTCCCTCCACACATTTCTCCCAATTTATTTATTCAATGGGTGGCGAGGAACAAAATGGGAATGTTGTCATTCTCCAGCTACAATCAGCCAGCAAGGTTACTGAGGAAGGAACAGGTGGCTCGCTTAGGCTTATGTTTCAGTTAAAAATTCAGACTCAACAGGAGGGCAAGAAGTCACCGTGGTGCATGGACTCCATTCCTTTAGAAAAGTAAATAAAGAAATAATGCTTCAAAGGTGCCAAGGGAAGTTTGGCAACGAAACCATTGCCACTAAGAGCACCAAGGTATCTTCGTTTCGCTGTATTCAGTGAAAAATTGGAAGGATTGTGCCAGCCTGAACCAAGCAAACTAGTTTACAAAGTGAAACACTTGGGATAGGAGAAGCCAGATAGGAAATAAAACACAAAATTGCCGTAATCAACTTTTTAATTCCTTTTCATTGGGCTACACTCAATTTATCTAAACATATGCAGAAAATGCATGCAAGCATTAAAAACAAGTAACTACAGCTGAATCCAAAAAGGCGTGTAACCTTCCCAATGAACGGTTTTGAAAGTGTAGAATTTGCTATTAAATTGTGGGTTGTAGTGATGTTGACGGTAACTTGACCCCATAAGCCTATCAAAATCCAAGTTGAAGATAACTGATAAGGAAGCAAATGCATCTGTTTTGATCAGGCCGGAACAAAGCAAGTTTACACGTAATGCATTCCTCCACCAAGGAATCGCCTTCTTTCCCAGTGATGTGAGGCGCAGCTACGTCATTTTGCAGGTGCAGGGCACCATTTCCTAACTCTGGTAGGGGTGATCTTGCAACATGCAACAACAAAATAAAAAACAAAAAACCACCACATAAATATGGCACGTCCCAGGCTGCACCAAAGTTCTTGTTATTCTGGGAGGGGATAGATCGCAGGGGACAAGGAGGTGAGAAGAAACCTCTTGGTGAGAGAAAACAGAAACATCTCCCGATGTTCCTTCTCACAAAAACTTAGAAACTTCTCCTGCTATACTCTCTGGAATTTTGCTACCCACTGAAATCCTGGAGGAGACAAAGGAAATTTTGCTTCCCCTCGCTTGTTGATGATCAGCCTGCTTTGCACTGCAGCAAGAAGTTACAGCAGCTGAGGAGGTCTAAGCACGCATGCAGAACAGCCCAGTTTGTAACTCAGCGCGTACCCACCGCTGTTTTACTGCGGGGACTGTGCAGTTTCCCACCACGCAGAAAGCATATGGTCTAGATAAGGCTAATAAAGATACATTAATGTGTTTCTGTTGCTTTCCTTGTAAATAAGATTTCCCCGTGGGCGACTAATTTATCAGTCCGTTTCTCTACAGTTTATGGCCACAGATCAGAAAGCTGTGTATAAAATGTTTTAAGTCTGCTACATCCATTCACCATCTTTTCCTCTTTTTCCTTAGGCTAATGCTGGGCACGTCTACCACACCAAACACGCTGCTCCAAGAATTCTGAATTGTAGGAGAAAACCTACTACTGTCTGGTGCCAGTCTCAGCAATGCTGAGCTCTCAGAAAGTTCAGATTTAGAAACAACTCTTGGATAATCTCATTTATAGACTTTTTAAGTGACCAGCTCTAATGTAAGCCTTTTCACAAGTCCCCACTGCTGGCTGAATGGCCATGAGGAAGGTACAGAGCAATCCTGTATCATTTGTCTGCCTCTGTGCCAAAGGATGCTCTTCATCCGCTCTGCTCTGCCCCTGAATTCCTGCCCTTTTATTGCCTAGATGCAAACCAGCCGTACTGGGAGGAACCCACACCTCCTCCCACGGCAGAAAGACGAAGAGGAGAGCGTGACGGTGCCAGCGCTGGAGGAAATGCCTCCAAAGAGGACCAACAAATGAAAACACGATGTGCTAAACAAAAACAGTTCCATGATCAGCTTCGCTTTCTACCTGCAATTACAGTACATTTCGGCTGAATATTTTTGCCTGGAAACTAAAACAGTTTCATTACAGCTTAAATATCTGACAAGGCAATGACTACCAGCTTGTGAAAAGCAATTATTTTGGACACCGATTACTTCCCATGCAGGCAGGGAGTGTTGTAACTGCAGAGAGCTGGGAAAGACCACAGCTCTCTGTGACGGACTACAGTAGCTGGAGGAGTTAATTAATGTTATGGGGTGAGGAGGAAGAGAGAAACTCTGCAAATACCCAGCTTAACATTCAAATTAATTGACAAGAAATAACTTCATATGTTTAATTCTAATGCAATTAAACTATTAGAAAAAAACCACAGTCTAGGGACAGATAGCTCATGCATCTGGTGCAACAGCCAGAGCAACATCAAGTTCCCATAGCAACACATTTGTTAGAAACAAGGCAAACACACTTAGGATGATGTGGTTTTGGTTTTCATCTTCCAGAGTGATGACGAGTACACCAACAGGATTCAAAATATTGAGAGAAAATTGAAGAAATTAAGAACAGATATGAAGACTTAATTTCTTCCCCTGAGCTGGGAGGGCATTGCGGCGAAATCTGAACTAAATCTGGAAATGCAGGTGCTAACGTGGGCAACTGCAAAGGCTACTCAGCCCCGCATCGCATCAGTACTACACCATAGCCCACACGTGGGCTCTGCACAGCTCGGCCGCAGCGCATTTCGGCCCATTTTAACATCCCACTCCTGCAGACAGAGGCGATGGCGCGCATGGCTGCTCCAAGGCCAGCTGATGCCTTTTGTCAAGGTTCAAAGATCCTCCTTAAAATGACTTCATTAGTAAGAAAGAGGAAAAAAGGCTGCAAAACCAAAACCCTGTCAGTCATTGCTATAATTGTTTACGGATTTTAGTGAGCCGTGTCTAATTCTATGCAAAAAGACGAGGGATCCTGGTACATATGAGCTCACATTATTATTATTTTTCGAAGGCGGCTGCATGCAGATTTTGTTCCTGAAGCTGTTGGCAGATACTATGTTCTTTGTACATCATTTTATAGATTGGGCACTGAGCCATAGGATGGCTTAAAAACTTTGCCCAAGCGAAACAGGAGGGGGAAGATCAAGGGGGGATGCTAACATAGCTCCAGGAGGCCCACAAAGTACCTGAGCCACTGCAGCTTGTTCTTCTTCCTGACACCAGC
Organism: Tetrax tetrax; assembly: GCA_009806455.1. Classification (NCBI taxonomy): domain Eukaryota; kingdom Metazoa; phylum Chordata; class Aves; order Otidiformes; family Otididae; genus Tetrax; species Tetrax tetrax. Next base: position 688,065 of record WHYT01017484.1, read on the forward strand.
TTTAAACCAGTTCAAGTCACAACTGGGACAAAGAGGAGCCCTAAACTACAGCAATACACATGAATTGAGTAGACTTTCCACTCCTGGTAACTCAGAGATTTAGGTGTTGGGGTTTTTTAACCAATTAGATGCATTTGGGCTTCTGAAACCACACTGAGGAAGGAAGGTCAGAAAGCAAACAAGCTACTTGTAATGATGGTCAAGAAAAGAAAAGAAGTCTTGACCCCAGAGTGATGGGAAGCACCTTTGAGTCTTTAACCGGCCAGGCTGCATTTGGCAAGGTCTTTTAAAGGTCTCCCATGAATGACTTCTGTTTGTCTCCACAGAAAAATAGCAGAGAGGCCACAGGGCAGGATTTGACCTCTGGATTCAAGAGTATTTACCTAAACTTAATGCTTAGCCACAGTTCATTCATTTACCTTTTCCTGAGGAGAAGCTGCAATGCCACTTTTGGATATTTTACTTCCAAGCCCTCAGCTGGGCACAAATCTGCGTCCCTCCAGACTGATGCTGTTCTGTTGAGAGGATACCCTGCGCCTGAACGGGGCCATGCTGCTTTCCTGAGGGACCGTAGTTCTCCGGGTTTTGGCTGCGACTGAAACTCTCCTGCCTTCCCGGGTTGCTGTTGAAGCACTGATTTTATGCCGGTAGTAACAGAAGCCTTTTACCTTTCTCAAGAAAGTCCAAACTATGAGGAAATTTAGTTTAGTTTGCTGATCCAAACTGGCTACCAGCCATCCTGAGTGTGCTATTCTCAGCCATTCCTCCTCTTTGTACAAACAATCTAGTATTTATTGCAGCCATGATTTGAACTTAGATTTTTCTCCAATTAAGGTTTTTCTCCTTCTTCTTCCCCAAAGGACCATGCTCAAACACGTCCACGCTCTGCCGCTGAGGGTAACAAGTGGGCCGTGTGCTCTCCTGGACACCATTACTTTCACATTTTTGTATTTTCTGTGAAGCAGAATGTATTTGTTTGGTACAATGTGCATTATTTTATACCTCTTCCTTCTTAATTCAGTAAGGTCCAACCATTCATTATCTTGACTTCTATTCCCCAAACTCAGCTAAGCTTTAACGAGGTACGTGGCCTTTAAAACTATGGATAAGGAATTCATTCGCTCCTCCTCACTGGCAGGCAGGTCTTTTGCCATTGCAATCATTGATGCGTCATTATCATCTCATTCTGCCCTTTCCTCTCACGCACAAGGCAGAAGGGAGACGGACAAACGTTAGATTCAGATTAGATATTAGGAAAAAATTATCTACACTGAGGGTAGCCCAGGTTGCCCAGAGAGGCGGTGGATGCCCCATCCCTGGAAACATTCCAGGCCAGGTTGGCCGGGGCTCTGAGCAACCTGATCTGGTTGGAGATGTCCCTGCTCCGTGCAGGGGGGTTGGACTGGGTGGGCTTTAAAGGTCATCCCAAACCGTTCTATGATTCTAAGTTTCTCATCACTAGAAGCAGGAACAAATATAAGAAAGCACTGGAAGGCATCTACTAGTCTCAAGTCCTTCAAACATAATGAAATTACCTTACACCAAAGACTTTTAGTGTGCTCCTAACTTTTTTTTTTTTTTACTGTCCCTTTATATTGGCTCCCCAGCTACAGAAAGTATTTCTCCATGTAATATTCACATTAGCTTCCAGCACGGAAATGTAATTACCATAATAAGATTTTTTTAAAACTTGGCTTTTATGTTGTCAACTGCATTAAAATTTAAATCTTATGCCAAGTTCAGAAAATAGCTCTAAAAATGTAAGAAAAATACATGTTAAAATCAATATTATTAAGAATGAAATGGACTAAACTGGAGGCAATCAAGCCTTTCATTCCATATAAAGAAATACTGTAAAATTATAATAAATTACTTTCATTTTATCGCTTGGTAAATTGCTGCAATATCGGTGTCGCTGCAGCAGCACTGCTTTCACCAAAGGAGCTCTTCACCACTGAGTATCGCACAAATCTGATAACATTTGCATTTCTTGATGATTCACCTCATGCGTAACTTATTCTATGTTAACACATGTTTTAAAACCTCTCCTATGATGTTTTTCATGGTATCATTTATTATTTAGACACTCACTTCTTCAGGCCACTTCACCTCAGAACATGTAAAATCCTATTGTCTGGTGCTTTCATACACCAGTTCAAAAGCAAATCTAGAAAAATATGGGTGGACCTGTTTTCTTTTGTAACAGCTTCAGTTACGCTCAATTTCAGATCATCCTGCTGGTACCAGCTTGATTTATCAACAGTTTTTCAGGATGCATTTTAAGAACGATGGAGATGAAGACAAGTGACCAAACTACCAGGGTTTAAGGATGGCGTTTGGTGCGATGTTGGTACCAGCCCTGTGCTCTGTTGCACCAAAGCAACACAGAGAGCATTGTCCATGTATTGACATCCAAAATTGCCTCCACTCCCACTGCAAAATCATGCAACAGTTTTCGTTCTTGTTCTCCCATTGCACTCGTCACAGCAGCATTTGTGCACGCACTGGTAGCTGCTTTCTGCCCCAGATTAAACTGGAATTTAATAGTATTGCATTTGATGCACTCATGCACATGCATGCTGGGCAAAAATTCATCGGCCGCACTGAACAGCGAGCTGGAGTGACAGCAAGGAACGGAGCTGAGAGGGACGTGCTGCCTCCCACAGCGAGCCTCTCACACAGCCACCCCTTCTCTCTGGGTAAACATGGGAGCTTTGCAGCCTGCCCAGGTTTAAGATCATTTTTTTCCTCCCAAAATCTCAGCCAGTTCTGCCATGGTGGTAAAATGTTAAAGCGTTCCCTCCAGTGCCTTTGTGGACAAGTGAACAGCTACTCCCAAATACAGATCGGCCAGCTGTGTAGCGCTCAGTCCTGAAAGAAAGCTGCAAGAAAACTTTTGACTTGAGGTCAAGACAAGAAAAGGGCAGTTGTTGCTAGTGAAACAGCAAAACGTTCTGCCCAGGGGTGTGCAAAGAGCCCATGGGATCAGAAACCATGAGCAGTGGATGTAAATGTACTGGATTTACGCTGAAACAGGTGTTCTTCATGTATCTAATAACTCTGTTGAGTAATCAAAGCGGTACAATCTAAGCAGGCGTGTCTCTTTGTTGAGAAAGTTTTCTTTTCATTTAACCACAAGAAGTAGGCCAAAAGGGACCACAGGATGAGAGAGACTGAATTATTTTTTACCCCGGCAAAAAAAAATACCAGGAGTTAGTGACCCCACAGAGAAGCTTTTTCGCACATGCAGTGTGTCTTCCACTGAGGGCAAGTAAAAAAGGAAGTAATTTTTATTTTTTTTAAGTAACAACTTGTTGCATTTACTCCTTTCTCAAGCAGCAGTAGCATTACGTTAATTAACAGGTGAGCAAAGCAAATCGACTCAGCACAAACACTGCGGGTTTATTAGCGAGCAGAGCTGCTGCCTTACCTGCTGCTCCTCGAAGGCCACACCACAACCCCAGCAAAGCTCACGGCGCGGTTAGGCTCAAAACCCTGCCAAACAAAGACCCCCGAGCAACCCTGAGCCTGCATCAGCCAGCTCCGGCAGGCCATGACAGCACGTAGCCGCAGCCTCCCAGGCCCGCTGGCCCCAAAGCAGGGAACATCAATACAGATTCTCAGGATTCTCACACCAGGGAGAAGGATGCGATAGTAAAAACGTTTATGCAATGAAAAGATTCCATACGTGTCAGATATGTAACGCTACTGCCACACTGTTCTTTCCCTTTATACATCTCAGACTTACGTGCAAGACGCTTAAATAAATACCAAAGCATTAACTTTGCCACCAATCTCTAAGATGGGACGATATCATCATCCCTATTTTGCCTACAGAACAGCAAGCTACACCAAGACAGAGGTAAAACAAAAAAAAAATCATTACTTTCTGAAATGTTTGGAAAATATCACGCTTGTCTGAGACTTTGCATCACGCTGAACCATAACTGATTTCCAGGGCACAACCGCAAGTCATCTCAAGTGCCACCGCAAGTTTCTCAGCACTTAAATAAACTGCACTAAAGAAACTGGCTGTGGTTTTTGGGTGGTGTCTTAGGCTTGACTAAATATTGCTTAATACAAGGACGTATATGTTTTCTAGAGAGAAGACCCGCCCCCGTTTTACTCACAAAATTATAGCCAAGAGATAATGCAAAAAGCATCCCCATTGAATTCTCCAGTAAAACTCTCACTGAACACAGCCACACCTGGATTTTCATCCCATTTGGAAAACAAAGTGACGGCACAACAATCCAGAGCTACCGGCGGTTTGTTTCCTAACAAACCCATTTTAAAATAAAATAAGATAAATCTTTAAGTGACAAACTTGCATTGTGCTTCCAATTGGTTTCAGACAAGCAGAGGTAAATTGATGTGCTGACCTTTCTCAGGGGTGCAGGACAGAGCAATTTCTTTCCCCCTTTAAGCACCATTAAGTGGATGTGACATTCAGTCGAGATCTTATTGACACGTGAATATTCCCCACACAATTACAGATCCCGCGTGCTCAGCCGCTGCTCATTGATCAGGGATAACGAGAAACCGGAGCAAGCAAAACACTTCACGTGCGTTTAAGTACCGCATAAAACCGCCACTTCACTTTTTAAATTCCAGTTGTGTTATAAATCTCGTCCTTTCCTCCCTCTCTTTTAAAAAGCACCAGCACTGGCATTCACTCAAGATGCAGTTTTAAAAGGAAATTTTCACCCCTGTGCTGCGCTCGCTCATTAATTATTTACCAACACATTCAAAATACAGCAGCATCGATCGCAAATTTGTAAGGAAGGCTGACTCCTATTTTGCACCCAAAGCAGGCGGTCGTATTCTTTCCATGTTGTCGTCCACCCCATTTTATAATACCAATCCTTTGAATATTTTAAGAATTTACTAGAATATTCAGCAATTAGTTCTCCACATGGGTCCTTCCATGGCCGTTTCTCGGCTGCATGATTTCAGGAATAGATCAACACAGACACCGATATCAACATTTTACTGAGGAAAATGCTGTTGATTTAAGTCAGCGTTGTTTCTCCTAATGGTTCTGGCTCCCCGCTGTGCGAAGGCTTCTCTGCCCCATCCTTGCGTTCTCTGGAGATGATACCACAGAAAGATAAAAGGCCAGAGGGTAATTATACTGCTTTTCATTTCCACTGATCCCGGAGCATTGTGTAAAACACATAAATGCCTCCTACACACAGGCCTCGGATCTAAAGGATTATCTGGTAACTACAGAAAGAAATATGGTTATTTTTCAAAGATTAATATTAGAAAAACTCCTTTTATCTTCTTCTGAACTATTTTCCTGTTGCAGCTAACCTATTAGCTCGGCTGTAGAAGGATCTGATAACAGACAGCAGTACCTCTGGCAGTGCAGATACTCATTCTACAGCGGTGGAAGCACACACAAACTTGGAAATGGAACCGGAATTATGATGGCGTTTCTGCATACATTCTCCCCAGCCTTCAGCTTGGAAAGTTGCTAAGTCTCCAAGCTAAAATAATTGATCCCAGAAATACCTTGTAAGGACTTCCAAATCAGAAAGAAAGGTCTTAACACTCAAAGCTCCTCAGACAAGGGCGTTTTGGCATTTTTCAACTCATGTGGTGGATAAACTGGAAAGGCGTCCTGGCTTGCTTATCCCCAGCCATAGCGCCCGTGTTGTGCCAACAGTAAAAAGCAGCTTTTGTTGGTAAACCAAGCAGCTCAGATCTCTATCTAAGCTTACGGTTCCAAGTGCTTTTGAACAAGGAGGTGCCTTTTGACGTCATTTTGTGATTAACAACTCCGCTTCAAGAAGCCAAAACCCAACCCTGCAACTCCCAGGCCAGCTGTCGAAACGAAAGAAGGGAATGTATGCGCCGCCACATACGCGGGGAGATCCGTGCCCACTGGTTTAGTACATCAACCACAAGATATTATTGTCTATTATACCATAATAGTCATAATGTTTTCATCCACAGTCAGGCAGATGTTACTCAGGTTGCTTCCACCTGCTCCTCTGCGGCGCAGAATGACTAAACAGCCCCTAAAAAATAATGTGCTCATACAGAGAGGGGGGAAAAGAGAATATTGCATCTGCCCAACGAAACAACAGTCAATCAGATTTGCAATCAGGAATCATAAAACTCTTGGGGTTTTTTATAATTATTCTTTTACTGGGATATCTGGAGGGACTAATCAATAGAAGAAAGTTTCTCGTTCCTGATTACTTTACCATATGGAGTAATTTTTCCTTGATGTGAAGGGGGGATTTCTTCCGATAAACTTTTGAGCAAAGCAGCAAGCATTTGCATCTTTGACAAACTGAGTTATCTAAAATACTATATTACTAGTTATGTGAAATGAGGTAGTGAATTAAGAAGGAAAAAAAGAGGAGGGGGGCAACAACAGGGGATGTAGCTGCTCTGTGGGCCACAAAAAGCACGCACACCTTTCCCACCATCGTGGTGGCACTGCCGGTGAGCTCTTCCGTAGACTCAACGGAGCAGTGATACACAGGTGCCACAACTGCAGTGCTACAGGCACAGCAAGCAATTTCCAGAAGCATTAGAGTTTAGGATTCTCAGTGCTTCTGAAAACAAAACCTGATAACTAGATGCAACTCACTTTTTTCCAAAGAGAAAAAAAAAAAAAAAAATCATCCTCGATATTCCTGATTCTACTCTTTAAAATATGAGGTTTAATACCGTTTAGAAACCTCCATGCTGCAAATCATGTACGCAAATTGCTACATAAACACGGACTTCTAGTAACATCATCCCCACTTTTTGCGTGTAGTACATTGAGAAATGGATTTCGACTCACACTCGCAAACTCCATTTGAATTTCCAATCAGACACAACGCCGAAGTCTCTGCAGTTTTACTGTTACGCGTTCAAGCATTTCTAATGTTATATGTGTGTTTTAGACATTTTTAGGAAGAAAGATGGAGTGAAAAGTAATGAAACGAAACACTTCGCTGCAGCTTAGAACTTCGTGCTTGAACAGGCTCCAAAACGCAGAAGGCTTCGCCCTGTCTTAAAGTTGGAAAAAGCATTTAAATGAGCGCTGGACAGCTTGCACATCCTCCACCCAAAGTTGCCTCCAAAAGTTACAAGACTCAGAGCGGCACGCTCGCTGCCAGGAAGCTTTACGACCACGTATACATTTTTCCCATATACACTTCCCAAGCAGCCTGCGGACTGGCTGCACGGCCACAGAGAAGGAGAAGCAGCATCTGCCGGGCTAAATGTGTTGGGTAAGAGGGAAGCGCTGCGGTTTGTGCAGATCCAGAAGAGAACATCTCTCCACCCATGGGTGAGGGTTTTTACCCACCGGTCTTTGAATATTTATGGCTCCAAAGCGCAGCTGCGCTGGAGCCGGCTTGTCTGCACCGTCTCACCCTAGAACATCCCTCAGGACGTCACCTCGTCTTTATTCATGCTTCAAAGAGGACGTGCTACTCAAAATGCAGGTTGCTTTATATTAAACACTTGTGCAGTCCCCGTTATTACGGTGTGAAATAGATGGAGCTTGGCCCTACAGACCCTATGTTTGAGCCTCAGGACATGAAGCACACAATAATTCAATCAACTGCCAAAAGGCGCTGAGGAGAGCTGTGGTGAGGGGTTTCCCGCGTCTCGAGCAGCTATGAGTACGTTGCTGTAACAGTACAGAAAGGGAAGGAGACGCACGTCCATAGATGACAGAATGGTTGTGTAACGATACCGCACGGACGCAAAGCGTGTTTTTAACCAGCACGGATTACATCTCCAGGCATCATTGCAAAAGCAAGAGTGTACATTTCTCCAAGGAGGAAAGAGCCGCTCCTTCCAGCGCTCCAACTCTACGTGTCATCCAACAAATAACATCCCTGCTGCCTTCCTGGCACCCCATCATCCGTGTTCCCATAACAACAGAGGAGATGGCCCCGCCGACTCTCGCTCCGCTCGCTGCTCATTTACAACCCCAGCAGCAAAGGAGAAACAGATCTGCTAAAATACTTTCAGGATCTTCAAGGACCAGATCCTTACCCAGTAACTCAGTCTCACAGAGGGTGAAATACATTTGCAGTAAGTCTTATACTCATCCGATATCCATTTCAGGGATTTTTTAGATGAAAGAAAACTTACAGAAGCCAAATAAAAAAAAATTAGGTGCAAAGCTGGAGAAAAAAAAAAATCCAGGCTGAAAAAAGAAAAAAAACACTCCACAATCTAAGAGAAACTCAAGTTTTGTAGCCCCTAATTTCTCCTGAAGCACAGTGAGATTTACTTATTTAATTCCATCAAGAAGTTTTGCAACTCTCTACATAATTTTCTATGTGGAGTAATACAATGTACAACAACACAGCGAAGCTTAAAGCATTGTACAGAAAAACATAAATCATGCCATACACCATGAGCTGTAAGGGTGAGACATAAGTGGTAAAACAATAAAGGGTATTTGTAAAATAAATACAAACAAAATAAAACCTAGTGAAGTTAACCGGAGATGCAGCAAGGAAAGAGCTAATACTTGCTCAAAGGATCGTGCTGTTCCATAAAGATTTCAGATTTCTTCAAAGCCTTGACAAAAGGTCTGTCCAATTTGGTCATATGCCCACAGACTGCAGTTAATTATGCATAAGTTTACTTAATTATTCATCCATTTATTAACCACACCTGCCCTAGAAAATACGGCAAGCGCTTTTCTTCAAACACATTGCTCTCTGCTGTAACACAACCACCCCAGCAACTTCTTTCTCCTCATATGCTTATTTCTGTTTATTAAAGCAAATAATGGCAGCACAGCACTTGCAAAATATTTCACAGTGTGTGCAAATACGTACCCCGAAGGGAAACATCTTAGAGAGGACGCGCTTCTTTCCCTGTAGTGAAACAAATGAGAGGAGCCATTCATCAGCCCAACCACCCCCTCCAGCCCCTAAGAAAGTCCAGGAGATTATGGGTTTGAGGTTGGAACAAGAGTGACTTCCAATAAATGGCTATCCTTTCTCATTTTTGCTGTAGTCTGTCACCAGGTCAGGTTCACACCGTGCTGCATTCCCTCTCCACAGCGGGCTCTGACCCAGGAGGAACGCGGGCGGCGCGCGGCTCCTTATCGCATTGACCTTTCCACAGCTCGGCGCTCCGATTACCTGTTCTTAGCAAGAGAGCCATAAAAACGCTGTCGCGTCTCGGTGACAAGACTAGAGAGGTCTGAGTAGATCATCAAGTCACGCAAAATCATCATCTAGATGATGCATTAGAGTGCTAATGGTTTAGACTTGTGAAGGAGAAAAAAACCTGGTAACGCAAGCAGAAAATGGTACACGGAGTTTATTTCCTAACAAGAAATGTCATCGCCAGTTCTCAGGTTGCTGGTGGAGAAAGGTTCGCCTAGCCTCAGGTGCATTTGCTGACAAAAAGAAATCAGCAAGTCAAAGCTTTGCTCTCAGGCTGATCCCGGCAGGACCCCTCCTGCTGCCTCCCAGCACATCTATCAGCCCAGAACGCGCGGCACCGACACCCGTGCCTCAGCCCACACGGCAGGAGGCTCCCGGGGCGCAGGTCTGTGGTCAGCCGGCTGTGGTTTCAAGGAGCACACAGCTAGTTGGAAGAGTCCGTCCTTTCGAGGTGTTCAACACCACTCCTCACCGGTCCAGGCCCAGAAGACATTGAGGTCTCCATGCACACAAGACTCACATTTGCTTAATTCTTAAAAAAAAAAAAAATCAAGGTGCTATCACAGCTAGCTAGATGCCCAAGTATCTCCTGTGCAGGTGCACAGGGGACAATGTTGGACAAGGAACTGCGAGAGATGCCATGCTCTGTGCTGGCAAACAAGGGATGAGAGAAGAAGTTTCCGGACCAGCTGTCAGCGTGAAAACCCCTCGGGTAGAGAGCTGGCAGCTGTGTCTGAGAAGTGAACAGTACCTTTGTACCTACCAAAAGTGAGGAAAAACCCTCATTCTTCAGGTATAGCAAGTGTAAAATGGGAATAAACAAATAACATTTCATCAAGAGTGCTGCAATATTTATTAATCCCACATGTTAGTTGAGCTAATTAATAATATAACAATTAGTGAGAGCAATTCCCCAACAGGATTACCACTGAATTATGAGAGTAATTGTTCACCAGAACTTTATTTAGGTAAAACCTCTTCTCTGGCATGAAATTCTGTGTGCAGCTTGCCCTAAGCTTCAATCACATAATTATTTTAGGGTGAATTATTTCTGACCTGGGTAACTCCACGCTTCCTTGGGGTACTGCAAGCCGCACCAAGCAGGAATTTCATTTTCCTTGCGCTTACCCATGATGCAAAGACTTTTGTCATTTCCATGGCCACACCGTCCTTGCGTTGATCCTGAACATGCACCAGGCAAAATCCTGTAATAAGCACAATGCTTGTGCTCCAGGCCAATTTGAGATCATCTGCTCTCATACGAAGCTGAGCTGAATCAAATTGATGCAGTCCAGAAGAATTTTTAAGGTTGCCTGGGAGCTCAGATGAAATTTTTACACAGGGCACAATTATATAAACACTCATTGACGAATTTGGACTGATCCCCAGAAGCACAAGAGGCCCTTGATGTGACTCTTGTAAGAGTTTCAGTTTCCCAAAATATTGTATTTCCTCAAAA